>CAIGRP010092092.1:0-17509 GCA_903798385.1 Fraxinus cuspidata | reverse complement strand
ATGATGTAAATCAGATGTATCGGCAGAATTATTTGTTAGAAATTAATCTAGTTGCAATACAGTAAAGTATAGAAATAAAACTTATGGACTGATCGAGTCTCGTGACAGCACGATGTCCTAAAGCGAAATTGCCCGCCGATAACTGCTGCGACCTCTGTGAAAAATCACTTACAGGATACAACGATCAAATGAACCAATTGTGCAGCAATCACAAATGGTTTTCAGAACTCTCAAGTGTACTCCAAAAATATGTAAAATTGAGTATAATATTTTTTTTACTAAATAGAAAGAAACAATTTCGTTTTTGTTGTCATTTTCTAATGCCCAGATGAGTGTTTATATAAGCAAAAAATTGATGTAACCCTTTACACCATGATCTAGTATTATATGTAGGTTATATGGTTAGTGGTAATGGGTTGTTAATACTTGGGCAGTTAAAAACGGTCATATTTTACTGACTAGTTGACTCATTAAATAATTTCGAAAATGATAAAAAACTTTTAATATAATGCGTGAGGCGTGACTCGAACCCCCAACCCCCCACACAAATTCCACACTTTTCACCAGTTGAGTACTTCACTTGAATTAATTATTTCTTTCACGTATTATATTTATTGTATAAATATCTAACAGTTACTAGAGTAGGGTCTTCACGTGGCACAGAAATGATGTGACCAGTCCCCTACTATTATATAAGCATGACCAATGACAATCAAATACCCACGCAGTCCTCGTCAATTGGTAAGTCTAGACCCTTACCCTTACCCCTAATCTTAATTTCAATTTCAATTTTAATTAAAAATTTATTTTCTTCAGTCTTAATCAAATACTTATGTGAGCTCGACGTATGAGCAACATATCAATTTTACTTTTCAAACTATAAGATTAATTTTATATAAACTTACTTTTTATTGTTTAAACTATTCTATTATTAATATATTAGTTTACTTTTATTGATTTGTTATAGAGACCAAAACCTTGTATTAAACTATTAAGATCTATAACAAATCTATCTTGAAAGCACGTTATTCTATAAATAATGTTTGACTTCTCTGAAAAGTAAACTAACAATGGATTATAAGCTTGTAAAATTTCACTAAACCGTAGTTTGAAGACATCAATCACATCTTCATTCAAGCAAAATACTTCCGTAACAAATTTTCACGAACATTCACATTACCTTATAGAATAATGGAATTTAGCCTGAGGTTGTGACATAAGACGTCGTGATGAGGTGATCGGTCTAATGATAAAATGACATGATTCTACCTTTTAAAGTTAGCGGTCACATCTTCATTTAATCGAGAAGTTTCTTCATTTTTAAATCTTTACGTTTACTTTACTTTATATAACGAAACACTTCTTAAGCAAATCATACTTATTATGTTATTAGATCGGGCCAATTTTAAGATATGTAGTAAAAAAAAAATGGCACACGACAATATGCCACCCACAAAAAACTTATTTTTCTCTTCATCGCTTAATAAAATAAATGAGAAAAACATCATATCTATTGCACTCTTAATTTTTTTTTCTCTCACTTAACTTTTTTTCTCTCCTCAAAAAAAAAAAAAAAAAACTTTTTACATGTAGATTAATTCCAAGTTCGGTGGGAATTAAATTCAAAATTTTATTAGATTTTGATAAAAGTTGATGAAATAAATAGTTGAAAAGTTGTAAATCTCATAAAATGTGTGATTAAAATTAGTTGTTAACTTTTATTTAAATTAAAATCTGAATTTTAATTTTAAAATAGGAGCTAAAAGATTTTAATTTCAAAGTATGGGGCTAAAAAAGTAACTTATTCAAAGATTTGCTTAAAAGTCAAATGATGGTTATATTGTCATCACAATTTTTATTTGATACATTACATTTTAATTTCAATTAAGCTCATCAATCTTTGCTCGTTATAACAATTAATTTCTCAAATTTTTTCATCGAATTTTTATATTCAACATTCCATTAATTTGTAAGTTTCTTCCTTGATGAATATTTATATCAAAATATTCTGTTTTCATGATTTGAAATTAGAGAAAAGTAGTTTTTCGCACTTTTGTTTATTTATATCTAAACAAATATGATGAAAAATAAGTTATTTTACACCATTTCCACAAACTTTTGATATAAAACTGTTATCAAATATAAAATGTGATAATTAATGAAAATTTTGAGGATAAGAACGATATGAAAAATCGTTAAAGGGTATAATTTATATAATGATTAATGAATGAAGACTAAGAATATCAAGTGTAATTTAAATACGATGAAAGAAATAAAAATTGCGCTATTAATATAATTACCTAAAGTCAAAACTCTAAACCCAAACATGCTCACCGCCCACCCGAATTCCTTAAGGCCCTTTTGGTTTGCGTTTTAGTTTTTAGTTCATTTTAATTTTTCCGTTTTGAGAATCTGTTTTAAAATTATTAAAAATGCATTTAGTTTATCATTTTGAAAAATTATTTCTCAAAACAGAAAACTATAAAATACGTTTGGCTTGAAAATTTGTTTTATGATATTTTATTCCATAAAATTTTATTAATGAATAAAAATAGAATAATTTTGTGTTAATATATTATCAAGAAATATATACATTTTGAAGTTGGTGAATCTTATAATATTTTTTCTCATTACAAAAGTAAAATAAAAATAAAAAATAAATTGTACTCAAAATATAAGAAATAAAAATAAAAAATTAATTAAATGTATTGAAATTATTTTATCTGTATTTATTCAAATATTTTTTGGATTTTTATGTAAATAATCATTAAGAGCTTGAACTATTTTTGTTTCATAAATTTTATTTTTCTAAAAAAATTTAATTTAATTTTTTTTAGAATTTATCAATTTTATTTTTAAAATTTTTTTTATTGATTTTTTTTTTCAAAATTTTAAAATTTTTTGTTAGAAATTTTTATTTTTAATTTTAAAATTTTATTGAAATAGAATTATATTAAAATGCATGTATCCACATTTGGAGTGTTTTCATTAAAAACACTCAAAATGTTAGGATGCGTCTGATTTACTATTTTTAATTTTGCAAAATACTAAAAATGAGTTTTGTCTAATATTTCTGAATGTGTATTTTCGAAAATAAAGATAAACTTATAACATAAAACTAAAAACGTATTTTTTTTCTTTTCGAGTGATATTAGTAAAAATTCTGAAAACACTCAAATATGGAAAATAAATGTTTAAATAAATTTTATTTAAATAAAATTTTTTAAAAATTAAAAAATAAAATTCTAGCCAATAAAATTTAATAATTTAAAAAAAATATACAAAATAATATCAAAAATAAAAACTACAAAAATAAAATTAAAAAAAATTATAAGAGCATATTTTAATACCATTTTTGACAAAAATTCATTTTAAAATAGTGATTTGATGGAGAGTGCGTAGTTAAAAACTAAGAAAAGAATTTGAATTTGCGTGTAATATTATGTTATTGAAGAATGTGTGGTTGAAAACAAGAGAGAAAAATATATTTTTGAAATAATGGGGACTAAACAAGGGTTAAAAAATAAAAATTATATAAAAAAACAAATTCAAAATTCAAAATAAAAATAGTTCAAATTCTTAATGATTATTTACGTAAAAATTCTAAAAAGGTATTTAAATGAACACAAATAAAAATATTCTTAATCCACGTCACTAATTTTCATTTTGTTTCCTATATTTTGAATCAATTTAATATTTATTTTTATTTTATTTTATATTTGTAGCAAAAAAAAAATAGTGTAAGATTCACCAACTTTAAAAAATATATATTACATGATAATAGATTAAAATAAAATTATTTCATTTTTACTAAACAACAATTTCATTGAATAAAAAGTCATAATATATTTTTTCAAAATTTCAAGTCAAACGTTTGTCCTAATTTTCTGTTTTGGGAAATATATATTTTTTAAATTGACAAATCAAATGTATTTTTAGCATTCTTAAAATAGACTCTCAAAACAGAAAATTGAAATCTAGCTTAAACACATGAAATTTGAATTTGAATTCCACTAAATAGAAAATATTTAGGAATTCAAATTACGCCAGATTTGATATATTTAGTAATTAATGATGGGTTAAATATGACCGCAAGAATTCACTCAACTCTAATTAAGTAAAACCAGAATTTCTCTTAATGGAATTTTGAAATAATAATAGAATCTGATATGAGAACTAATATTCAATTGTGGGTTGGATTGAAAATGTTGGAAATTCAATAATTCATTTGTGAATAGGGTATCCTATTTATCTGTGAATTTGTTTATGACCAAGGTAAGAAGACAAAAACTGATTGATATCCTTTGGATTTGTGGTTATTATTAAGCTTAGTTAAGAAGAATGGATTTGTGTCAAATTATTGAAAAATGTTGAATAAGTTTATGTTTTGATTCTTATGATTATGAGTAATATTGGAATACAATGCTTAATTTTTTTTTTCCATTTTTTGTTTCTTATTGGATTAGGAGGGACATGCTACACGTAAAATTTGGTACATATGGGTGTCCACACCCCCATATGAAGTGGTACCCACATTTCCATCCTGTGAGGGTGCGAACACTCCTATAGTCCTACTTACATTATTATGATATATTTATTGAATATATATTTTAATTATGATGTGATTATAATTCGGTGCACTAATTAAATTATGTGGCGGTACCCTCGCCTTGTCGTGCAACATTGAACAACTTGAAAAAGGGCAAACCAAACACCCTTCTTTTCTCCACTCTTTTTCACTTCGGTGTAGAAATCACACCCTAAGATCTTGTTCGCTAAAGACAAATGGCCGTGCCTGCAGTGATCATGGAGGTTGAAAACGACGGCATTGCGATCATCACCATCTCCAATTTTCCTGTTAACGCTCTAGCCCTTCAAAGTAAGTTGCTACGTGAATATATACATATATGTATGGTCTTGAAGTGATTAATTGATTGAGTTGTTTTGTGTACTTGCAGTTTTTGAAGGGTTAAAGCAAAAGTTTACCGAGGCAATGAGAAGAAATGATGTCAAAGCTATTGTTCTTACTGGTAGCATTTTTTGCTCAATTTATTTTTCGAGTTTTTGTTCGGGTTTGTTTATTATTGAAAAATTAACCTGATTTTGAGTGATTATTGCTTTGGTTTTCCTCCGAAGTGTTCGTTGCAGTAGAGATCACTCACTTATAGTTCAAATGGAGTTATAAGTTAATCAATTTTTTTTCTTTTCTTTCGTGTATGCCTCAAAGTTCTCCCAGTAAGGAAGGCGACCTGAGTTTTACATGGCGCTACTTCAATTCACGTAAATAGTTAACAATATCAACTGGAAACTTGGTGAAGATAAATTACTGTTATTGTTTTAGTAATTTGGGGAGTTGCAGAAGTGGGCAAAGTATGTTACAATATGTTCATTCAGTGAATTCCATATATTGATTACGATACTTCTAAACTTAGTCAAAGATTCCTGCTTGTTTGGAAATTCTCCATGTTGGTTCAGGTCAAGAAAACTTCTGTACTAGGGAGTACGGTGGCTGACATGTATACCAGTGGAGGGTCAATAGTTGACTTCCAATATTCTCTAAGCCAAAAGGAGGGTACAGCATTAGCCATGAATCTCATGAAATTTTCAATTTACTTGAAGTCGCAAGATTTTCACAATCCACGACTTAGTGATATTAGTTTATCACTACTACTTTTATTGATTTCTGTAATTTTGAGGGCTTTCTCTGTTATCTTATTAGATAGAGAACTTTGCTGCTTCCTGGAGTCAACTACTGATTATTTTTTTCTTTACTTTATTTTGAAGGCAATGGTGGGAAATTCTCTGGTGGCTTTGACATCAATGTCTTTGAAATGATACACAAAACTGGTGCGAATATATTATGTGTTCCATTGGGTTCTGTTTGTAAAATCTATGTTAGAATTAATTAAATTTTTGTGCATATGCAGGAGACCTTTCTATCTTACCAGATGCATCTGTTGATCTTCTCGTCAACGTAATAGAAGGTCCTCCTCGACTAGTCTTTAATAGTTTGATTATGTAAATTCCGCTCAGTATTTTTTTGAGTTTCTAATGTATAGTTCTATTGATTACTTCTTTCAAAACTGCATATGTCGATTGCTTATCCCAAAAATTGTTTTGAGTTCTCCTTGTCTTCATCAGATGCTAAGAAGCCCACTGTTGCTGCCATAGCGGGACTTGCACTTGGAGGTGGCTTAGAGCTGGCTCTGGTATGTGATTCCTTTACATAATGAAACTTCCTGAAATACGTGAAAAGTTTTCCTGCATTTCATTGTATTACTTTACATTATGCAGGCTTGCCATGCACGTATCACTGTGCCTAGAGCACAACTCGGTCTTCCAGAACTAAGCCTTGGAGTTATTCCCGGGTCTGGTGGTAAGGTTTCTATTTACTATCTTTGATCACCTGCAATGTGAGCTTGAGGAAAAGAAATTTCTTTATTTCAATTAACATAACCTATACAATAACCATGCTTCTATGTCAAGGCACACAACGTCTTCCAAGGCTTGTAGGGCTACCAAAAGCTGTTGAAATGATGCTGGTGAGGCTTCCTTTCTTATTAGTTGATAATAAGGCTTAAACTTCTGGAAACATATGCTTCCACTACTAAACTGTTTCTAATTACATTATCGGGTAACATTCTCAAAAAGTGTCTACTGTTGACTTTTTTGCTTCATAGCACCTTTTTTTTCCTTTCTTCATAATTAGTTTTTTCAATAATAATTGAACAACATCAACATTATCAGAGGACCTTGAACCTCAGTTTTACATCTTGCATAATATTAGGTTGTTAAAATATGATTTCATTCTTCTAGTTATTGAATGTAAGAGATTTTATCAAAAATTATGTACAAAAGAATATGAGAATAAAAGAATGTCCTAGATAGAATATTAGTGTAGACCCTTAGAATTTTGACTTCACAAGAGTGAAGTAGTCCGATAGAATCAGCTTTCAGAATCATCAGTGAACAAAATTTAAGTCCTGAAGCTATTGCAAAAATAGAAATTTCCTATGACCTTTACAAAAGAGATAGTTTTGTATTTAATGCAAGCGACAGAACATGTATTAGGAACAAGGAAACCTTTTTAAAATGCCATCTTATGGTGCATGGGATGTTTATGGTTATATCACAAGATTCAGAATAGATAAATGGCTTTATATATGTCCAGTTCTAATTCAAATGCCATAATTTCATATTAGGGATGAATAATATGTTCTTTTTATCCACCATAGATTTCGTAATAAATAATGCCCACTACCCTTTGCATTAACTTTATACAGGAAAACATTCAACAGGCATATAATCCTTTTATTAATTACATTACACGAGGTAGTACTTTAATTTCTGGAACATGTTGCAATGACAATCAGCATGTTCATGAGTGCAATGCACTTTGAAATCAAATTGAAACACTTGTGAAAATACAAAGCTGAGATATATAGGCACCTTGATCCAACATATATCAAATATGGCGTTATCGTGAGCAAACCACTCCGACACCTTGGCTTTTTCTGCAAATATACTTGCAACAATAATTAGCACCTTGAACTGTTGAACACCATATTAATGATCTTCGGATGTGGAAAATATAATTCACCTGCATTTTCTTCATAATGTGAGGAGTCCGGAACCTTCTGCCTTGTACTGTACAGTCTAATATAAACCTCCTCATCGGTGAGGGCAAGAATGTGAGGATTTTTAAATTTCAGCAAATCGCAAGAAAAATGACAATCCAACAAATCTTTTGGCTGAAGCTCAACTTGATGCAATTCAATACTTTGACACAGTTTTATTGATGAACTGGATGTACATTACCACTTTTCCATCAAAAAACGTATCAGTATAACTTCCGAAAAAGGGTATTTTCCATCCAGTTTCGACAAAGTCCAAAGCATAAACTACGTCTAAACTTCAACATCTGCGCATAAATTAATCGCTATAAAATAAACACTGATATTGACCTTGCAGAAAGAGAGAGCCAGTGGAGGTGATGGATCGCCGCCGTGCTATACAGCCACAACCCAAATGGAGACAAATCCTGGGAATCGTTGCCCGTGTAATTGGGTCGTTTTCTTACTGAGTAAAACATGGGAACTGTTACATAAACAAACACCAAAAAACGATTTCATGTTCTTCCGGACTCCGATAATCTAAGGAATTCATTGAGTTCTCTCGATTGGATATCTTGGAAGAAGGATTGCCGATTGAAAGTCTCCATAGTGTTGTTCTTGGTGATAGAGAGGAACGAGTTGATGAGGGTTTTGAATTGGGTGATTTTAGTACAAGGGTTTAATTTGGCGGGAAGTTTTGAAAATTTTGGTTTTATATTTTATTTTAAGATTTTGGTACACTTACATCAAAATTTATATAATAGATTATATAATATCACATGACACTCTACTATTTATTAATTGTCAATCTAAAATACAATTAACTTTAATTAAAATACAATAAATTTAATTAAATGAAATTTTACAATGAAACACACAATAAATTTAATTAAAATTTGAATTTTAATAAATTTAATTTGATGAATTTTACAACAAAACACACAATAAATTTGAATTTTTCAAATGATGAAAATAATTTAAAATTCTACAAAGTATGTTAAAATTAAATTTAAGTATTGTGTAATCGAGTAATCATTTCCCGTGGAATCGACAATCCGGATTTGTTTATTCATTTTATTATTTTTATGCGACACGTAAGATTGTGGTACATATTTTTTTAACGAATAATAGGTCGATGTCATTTTTATAAGTTTAGCGAACGAAATTCGACCACCTTAAAGTTTAATGAGCAATTGAAAACGTTTTTTAAAGTTTAGTGCAGCAATCAAAACGTGACAATCTGTTAACAACGTGACGAAACGCCGAAGTGTATTCTGTTAGCCTGGTCACTAATTCCGATAAAAATTTGAAATGAATATTAAAGTAGTAAGTAATGTTCAAGGTATCCTAAATTTAAATTTAATAGGCAGTGGACCACTGAGACAATTAACTCTCAGATTTCCCAAGTTATTACCATCCAAGTTCAAACCAGAAGTGAAGAGCGAAATTTCTCCAAAAGATAATGGCGAAACCGCGAAAGGGCATATATACATATTCTTCCCTGCACAACTGATCCATGCAAAAATTCCATACGGAAATCAAGTGAGCTCGTTTTTTCACCCTCTGTACACAGATTGACGTGTACCTAAATTATTGATAATACTATTCTGGCTATAATTGATGGACTCTATCCTTCACAAGCTATACAATGTGCAATTCATGAGAGATTTACGGTTCAATAAGATCTCCCAATTTGAATATATTAATCATAATCGATGCCTATGTAAATGTTAATATGTTGTTTTTCAGTTTGGTCAATTTCTCTGTGATATATTGATAATGATAGGGCACTATTCATTTCATTTTCTGCGATATTGTTCTTCCAGATCTGTATCTATTGATGGAAAGTACGCGGTCTATTGATCCACAAGAAAATAGATATCTGTTTATAACACTCTAAATATAAGGATTACATACTGAAATACTGCACACCATAAACAAATCTAGTAATGTGTACAAGAATAATCAAACAAACTAACAAAACCTTTTCCACAATCAAGCACAAACTTTGAAAATTCAGAATACTTTGGACTGTAGTTGAACTGATAGAACTTATTTAATATTCCTCACTTTCTTTTGGCGGTGGTGGCTTTGGATGAGAGGACTTACCAGTGATGGCCTTCTTTACCTTGGCAATTGAGTGCTTCATTTTGGATCCTACTCCTGACAAAATGTTATGTGATTTCCTATGAACAATTTTGGCATCCACGTCTCCTGCATCCACCATGACAGGAGCTTCAGAGCCCAAGTCAGATATTTTCTGTTCGTTTGATTCCTCGAGACCGTATTTTTCCTCTTCATGTTTGGCCTCTTCTGTTTTTCCTGCCTTCAGCTCTTCTTTCTGTTCTGCTAATTTTCTTCCTTCAGCATGATGATCAGCCATTTCTGAGGATTCTTTCAGGGAGCCCTGAAGAATGTCTGATAATGAAGGCTTAGCTATCTCTGTGGATGCAGATTTATTAGTTGATTCACTTGTTTCGTCAGTTGTTCTTTCCTCTTGACCACATTTTGCTTCCTCTTGCTCAAGTCCAGAAGGTTTTCGTATTTCAACTTCAGCCTGAAAATTTTCTGTGGTGTCCTGTTGCAGCTGTGGTATGTTTTTGTTTTCAACTGCTGAATTGAAGGCATCCGTATTCTTGGTAAGATCTGCATCTGTAATTATTTGTTTATCTGATTCATGTACAAGGACTGCATCTAGGTTTCGTGCGACCTCTGTGACATCAATACTATCGACTCTTTCAACACACAATCCAACATCAGCCTGTGTTCTTTCCATGTCTGAATATTTGAAATCTGATAAAATGGGCGGTTCATTGTGTTGAGTTGGGGTATTTTTATCTTTAGAGTCTTTTGCTGCCTCACTTGCAGAACCCTGAAGCATGTTGGATGGAGTGACCTTATCGGATGCCACATGATTGTTATTTACTATAAACTCATTGCAATTATCAACGGTTACTTTTTCTTCTTCACAAATTGAATCTTTAGCTTCTGAGACAGCATCTGAAGAATTTCTTTGTTGCTGTTTCTCTTTTTCCTGCCTGACAGTTGCTGGCACTGTCTCCTGTTGAATTCTATCAAATTCTTTTCCGCAACTTGAATCCTTTTGTTCTTTGCTTTCATTTGGATCCATCTCTGCTAGATTTTCTTTATTTGATAGTGCATAGGATCTTTCATCCAACTCTTGCATATCCCCAGTTATATTGCTGGCTCTTTGAAGATCCACCGGACCAACTTCCTCCGTTTCTCCCATTTCAGAAGCCTGGATGTTGGGTAGATGAGGTAAGTGCTGAAGTTTGACGAGTTGATCTTGAGTTTCTTGATCTTCAACCGCTACCGACATTACTTCTGCAGATCCCTGCATGATTTTTGATGTTGAAATGGCGCATTGCATGGAAGTGCATGTCTCTATCATTTCTTTGCAATCATCATTTTCCTTTCCCTCGTCTCCATATTGTACTCCCATTGTTTCCTGCACATCACTGGAAGCAGTTCCAGCTTTTGATTCATGCATTTCAGCATCGACTGTTATTGCTTCAGAGTCCTGTTCCATTGGTTGAATGCCTTCGCTTACTGTGGATATTATGGCTTCTCCACTTTCATTTGGACATATTGCTTCAGAAATCTCACTTTTGGTTGTGCCAGGAAAGATTTTCTCTAGCATTCTAATATTTGTGGAGTTTTCATTGCCTTTTGCAATACCCAAGACCCCATCACCATGTGATATTTCTGATGTGTCCTTGCTGTGAGCTGAAAAAACAGGCTTCTCATTTTCATCTTCAGTTTGTCTGCTACTAGTATCAGCTTCACCCACTATAACCTCTCCTCCTGAAAGCGTTACTTGTTCCTGCAACAGACCTCTGCTTATTAGTAGTTATTGCTTATGATTCAGTTTGATGGTGGCAAAGTTTTTATATTTTACCTCGTCCTTTTCTTGCACTCTGTTGGACATGCAAACGTCATATTTCAGTTGCTTGTCTATTTTGAATTGATGCTGAATTTTGTCCTGCCTTTCGTCACTTTCTTCATCTCCTAAAGATTCAGAGATGGTCAGCTTCTCATCTTTTCTTTCAATGCCCTCTTTCTCTCGCATAACAATTTCTTTGTTATCTTCACAAGTCTCGATGGTTTCATAGATCAACTTTGTAGGTGCAGCTTCAGATATTACATTTTCAATTTCCTGTGGTTTTCCTACAGCTGTATCTCCCATAGGAGAAAAATTGATGTTTCTATTTTGTAGTCCTGTATCCTCGTTAGCTCCTGTTCTGTCCTCGCCATGCTCTAGAAATGCTACCGCTGAGCTTTTAACCTATATGACAAGAAAATCATATACAGAAACTAAAATCTAATGAGGAATAAAAAGCCTATTTAGGAGAATTTTATTTTTGTGAATTATTTCTGTTAGACTCCATAAAACAACATGATATCAAGTCCATGATATTTATATGTAACCGACCGCAGAAGACAAAATAATAGTGAAAGTGAGAATAGGATTATTTATGTTTTGGAATTTTCCGCCTACTGAAAACTGTGCAATCAGAGGTTATAAGTGGGATTCAAGTGTAATGTATCTGACTGAACTCTTCACATAATACCTCTCTTTCAGTCTTTACACTTCCGTCCTCTTTTACATGGAGGATTTCATCAATTGATTCCTTTGGCTCTTCAACAGCCTTGTTTTCAAATACAATATGTTCGCTGGCATTCTCATTGACATAAGCCTCTTCAAATTTTTCAGACACCTGCATAATGTATGAAACTTGAGCAATATAGAAGAAAATATTGTTGAAGGAAATATAATAACTTTTACTTTTTCTCCGACCTTTTCATTTTCACACTTTATGGCTTCTTCCGTCTTTACTTTTGGATTTTCTTCTGGCTTTTCCTCACCCTCTAGGCATCTTTCTGGGATTGTTGCTTCCGCTGGAGATCCAAGCTGACAATCCTCCACAGCCTCATCTTCATCCTTGATCTACTTTTCCCCTATCCTCAATTAGTACATTTAAATACATATAATAATCTATTAGACATAAAGAATGAACAAATATATTCCTAAACCTTTTCACTTGGCATGTCGATTTTCTTGCTTTCATTTGATTCAAAAATTTCCTCAGGTCCAATTTTCCCAGCTCTTATTTCTTCTTTTTCAGCCTCAAGATTCTCTTCCTCTGATTTCATCTGTCCTCCTGTGATTACTTCAAAACTTTGAACTGGGGTCTCAGATCCAAAAACCTTTTCCAGCTTATCTGGCTGAAGAAACTCTAAATTAGAATCAACCAAATTATCAACTTCCTCCTTTTTTGCACTATTATTCAAACTGTCCTCATCTTTCGATATCTTGTCTCCGTGTTCTATGTTTTCCTCATCTGCAAATTCAACTTCGTTTGACTCTGATTCTTTGTTAACTGCACTTCCAGTGTCTGCATGCTGGACTTCAACTATTTCGGATTGAGGTACTGAGACAGCATCTTCTGCAACCCCTTCACTCTCAATTTCTTGACCTTCTAGGTCATCAGAAGTTGCATTGATGATTTCTGGAGTTTCATCATGTGAATTAGTACACTTTTCATTGTCACAAATTTCCCCCACTCTCATTTCTTTCTTCATCACAGTAATCGGTATAGTATCAGTCTTGTCGTTGAACTTATTTGTTTCTCCTTCAACTTTGAAGTTAAGATTCTCATCTGGGGCTTCAGACACTGATCCAGTGACATCCATGTCTCTTTCCTGTACCAAGGTCAGGGCTTGAGAACCAAAGTCTAACGTTTTCGACTTTCCTGCTTCCTCTTCTTCTTCTTTCTCTTCCTGCATTTTCGCTCCTTTGTCTTCAATAGGTTCTGTTTTCTCCACATGCAACTCTTCTTTGTTGATTGTTAGCTCTTTGTCTTTAGTAGAATGATCTTCCACATGTGAGGTTTCCTCATAATTCGCTTCGTCTACCACGTTTTTATCCAATGCTGGTAGAGAGGCTACCTCTAACTCATGCATCACTTCATTGTCATCAGAACTAGCAATGCACAATCGAGCATCATTTTGTGTTATTTCCATGGGTGAATCAATGGTTTGTGCTAAAATGAATATGCCTTCGTGTTGATTCACTGTTTCTTTTTCTTCACCTTCCTGCAATGTCTCTGTACTAGATTCCGGAAGAGGGTTGGAATGTGGGATTTCATCTATTGCCACAGAGCTGGAACTGGCCACTATCTCTTTGCAGTGGTCATTAATTCCTTTTTCGCCTTCACTATTTACTCCTTTTGCTTCAAATACAGTATCAAAAGCATTTCCTGTATGTTGTTCTTCTATTTCCTCCAGAACAGTTATTGAATCCTGTTGCAGTAATTCCACTTTCTCTCCACTTGGAACCTGGTCTATGCTTTCTTTTGGATCTACTTGTACTGTGTTTTCCTTATATGAACATGTGATGGAATCTTCTAGAACTTGCACATCCTGGTTATCTATCCTTTCATGTGAAGTGTTTGATTCACTATTCTCCTCTGTTGCTTTAGATGCCAAACTGATCGTGTTGGGCAGTTTCTCATCTATTGACATTTTTGTGACAGACAATTCTTCTTGCTTTCGATTGAGATTGTCGAAAATGTCCTGAGTTATTTTTTCTTTAATGTCGTCCAAATTTGCTTGAGCTAGATTCTTTATAGAGCTCGAACCTTGGCCCTTTTCCTGCTTGACAGAGAATTTCAAAATTAGTTATCGCAATAAGAAGCAGAGAAAAGTGTATCTGGTTGTCAGAAAGAAAAAATAGGTCTGTGTACATTATTTTGAACGCACCTCGTGAATTGCTACGTCAATCGCGCACATTTTCGGGTTGCCTGCTTCATCTTCTTCCTCTTTGTCTTCTTGCAATTTTTCACCTTCATCTTGAATAGGTTCAGTTTTTCCTACATGCAGTTCTTCTCTGTTGATTGTCAGCTCTTTCTCTTTAATAGAACGATCTTCTGCATGTGAGGTTTCCGTGGAATAAATCTGAAGAATGTCAGGTGGTGAATCTTTAGCTATCTCTATTGATGTGGACTCCTTTCTTGATTCTATTGTTTCACCATCAATTATTTTCTCTTGTACGCAGTTTGCTTCCTCTAGCTCTCCTTCCGTAAGTTTCATATTTTTTACATCAGTCTGGAATGTTTCTGAAGTATCTTCCTGTTGCAGCAGCTGAATATTCTTTTTGCTGGTTGAATTATCAGCAAATTCACTCTCCTTAACTTCTGCTGCTTCTACCATGTTCTCATCTAATTCCGGTAGAATGGCTGCCACAAATTTCTCCATTACTCCAGTGTCTTCAGAACCGTCTGTGCTTGCAACAAACCATGGAGCATCCTTTTGTGTTATTTCCATGGGCGAGTCTTTGGTGTGTGCTAAAGTGTGAAGGTCATCCTGTAGTTTTTCAGTTCCTTTATCTTCACCCATCTGCACTGTCTCTTTTCTAGATTCCTGAGGAGGGTTGGATGGTGATATTTCATCTAGTTCCACAAAGTGGGAACTGTCTGTTATCTCTTCGCAATTGTCGGTAGTTCTCTTTGCTCCTTCAAAATTAACTCCTTTTTCTTCTGAAATAGTGTCAGAAGCATTTCTTGGTTCTTGTTCTTCTATTTCCTCTAGAACAGTTGTTGGGTCCTGTGGTATTGATTTCATTCTTTCTCCATATGGAACCTGGTGTTCTGGGCTTTCTTTGAGATCTAGTTGTACTAGGTTCTCCTTCGATGAAAATGTGATGGAGTCGTCTAGAAATTGCACATCCTCAGTATCAGTCTTGTCATGGAAGCTACTTGGCTCGTGATCAATTTTGTAATCACTATTCTCCTCTGTTGCTACAGATGCCAAGCTGGTCATATTTGCAAGTTTCTCATCTTCTGGCATTCTTGTGACAGATGATTCTTCTTGCTCGTGATTGAGATCTTCGGCAATGTCTAGAGTAATTTTTCCTTTTGAGACTGCCTTGGATGCATTTCGTGGTTGTTCTTCAATTTCCTCCAAAACAGTTATTGTGTCCTGTTGCATTGTTTCCACTTTTTCTCCACATGGAACCTGGATATCTGTGCTTTCTTCTGGATCTACTTGTACTAGATTCTCCTTTGATGAATTTGTGATGGCAGCATCTATCACATGCACGTCCAAAGCATCAGTCTTGTCATGGAAACTACATGGCTCGTGAACAATTTTATAATCACTATTCTCCTCTGTTGCTACAGATGCCAAGCTGGTCATTTTTGCAAGTTTCTCATCTTTTGGCACTTCTGTGACAGATGATTCCTCTTGCTCCTGACTGAGATCTTCGGCAATGTCTAAAGAATTTTTTTCTTTACCATCATCTGAAAGAGTTTCACCTAGATTCTTTATGGTCCTTGAATCCAGGCCCTTTTCCTGTTTCATTGAACATTTGCAAATTAACAATATTGAAGAGAAGAACAGGCAAGTGCTTCTGGCTGTCCGATACACAAAAGGTTTGCTTATCATTAGTTTTGACTCACCTCATGCATTGCTACATCAACCACAGTTATCATCTGAACATCCTCAGGGCAACTTTCTTCCTCAATTTGTTCTTTAATTTTCGCTCCGCTATCAGCATTCTCATTCTCTCGCTGCACTTGTAGAATCTTTAAAAAATAAATATTGTTGGATGAGAATGCTTAGGAATAATTTAGTTTGATGATGAATGCCAGGGCTTGTATTTTGATATTTTGACTGACCTCTTCAGACAAACTGCCATCCGTTATTATCTGGTTACAATTTGGTGCTCTATCATTTGGATCATCAGCCCCTAACTGGATTTCCTTTTCACGACTTGCTTCTCTTTGGCTGCTTTCAAAATCTTGCTCAATTACTTTTTCTTCTTGTTCAGTGGTGTTATCACTTTCAGGAGCTTTCTCAACTCCCTGAAGTATGATAATTAATTGGTTTTCAAAATGCTGAAACTGGGGAGATGGTAAAATTAAGTACATAAATGCGTGTAGGTTTTCTACCTGTATCGTGTCAACATGCTGCCTGCCATCCGGTTCGCGTTCGCTTCCATCATCATCTGTATCCACTTTACCATCCAGAGAGTGTTGGGAAATTAGTATTTCTCCAATCGACTCATTCTTTTCTTCCATAGTCTTGATGCCATCATCTACCACCGCAGTGATAGTATTTTCAGGGTTGCTTTTGTTACCTTGGAGCTCAATCACTAGTTCCGAGGTAGAAGGGGTTTCTTTGGTAGGCTCAACTGATTCTAGATCCTGCATCACATGTATAAAAAATTGCATTGTTATAGGTTCATGTACCTTTACGATAAAAGAAAATATGGTTTGAGTTTCAATGTCAATTTGATTTATCATTCGTAAGTTACTTGGGTTACGTGCATGTTTGTTAATTGTTAAAGCTTAAATTTTAATTAAAGTTGGTCAAATATACTTTTTATCTATACATTTCGTAGGACTCACAATTTATTACTTGCATATTCTGTACGACCCACTACATATAAGCACATAAAAAATTTAAGTTATGCCCACCCTGCACATTTACCAAAGTCATAGAAAAGGTACAAGTATTTGAAATAGAATTGGACTGTCACCAAAGGTCTCTCAATGGTACTTTGATTATTAGTGAAAATGAACATCATGAATCTGTAATTAGTAATTACAATTAAAAAAGCCCCCTTCCAATTCATCAAATTTATGTCTCTTCAAATCAAATGAGATTTAACAATTGACCTCTGTTGGTTATTATGGGTTAAGAGTAACACAACTTCGTGAATTTATATTAAATATACAATAGCAACACTTTTTCCAGATTCATGCACAAGAGAATTCCTGATAGGCATGGATATGAGGCAACTTTAATATGATGCTAAATTAAGAGCATGTTTGCTGACCTTAAAAAGTTATTGTTGGGTTTTTGATACCCAA
>CAIGRP010092084.1:0-14894 GCA_903798385.1 Fraxinus cuspidata | reverse complement strand
CTGGATGATATTGTAATTTACAATAGACCACTGAGTGATCATTTTGTCCACTTGGAGAAGGTGTTCTCACGGCTTAGAGAACACGAATTGTATGTCAAGAAGGAGAAATGTGAATTTTTCCATTCGGAGGTGATGTTTTTGGACATTGGGTTGGTCAAGGAAGAATCAAAATGGATGGAAAGAAGGTGAAGGCTATCATGGAGTAGTCAAGTCCACCCAAGGTACCTGAATTACGTTCTTTTCGCATATTAGCAAACTACTATCGACGTTTCATTCAAAGATATTCTAAGAAAGTGAATGTCTTGATGGACTTACTGAAAAAGGATGGAAAATGGGAATGGACTGATGAGTGCCGACGGGCTTTTAAGAAGTTAAAACGAGTTGTTTCAACTGAATCGGTGTTACAGTTGCCTAACTTTGAGAAGCCATTTAAGGTACGCATTGATGCATCTGACCATCCTATTGGGGTGTATTGGTACAAAATGGTCATCCGGTTGTTTATGAAAGTCGGAAATTGAAAGAGGTGGAACAACGATATTTAACTCATGAGAAAGAGATAATGACGGTTGTTCATTGTCTGGAGACTTGGCAACATTATTTGTTAGGAACAAAATTCATTGTTCTAATAGATGATGTAGCCAACATGTATTTTCGATCCTAAAAGAAGTTGTTGGCAAACACAAGCGAGATGGCAGGAGTTTTTGGATGAGTTTGATTTTTTGTGGGTTCACAAGCCAGGCAAGCAGAATCAAGTTACTGAGCACTCAGTTGAAAATCTGTGGAAGCTTATGTATTGGCTTTGATGACAGTCGAATCAGATTTTCTTGACAGAATCAAACAGAGGGCTGAAAAAGATGTTGTTTATACCAAGTTGTTGCAGGAAATCNACAGGCCAGGTAAACAGAATCAAGTTGCTATACCCTCAGTCAAAAATCGGTGGAAGCTTATGTTTTGGCTTTGATGACAGTCGAATCAGATTTTCTTGAGAGAATCAAACAGTGGGTTGAAAAGGATGTTGCTTATGCCATGTTGTTGCAGGAAATCAAGGATGGCTTGGTAAGACAGTAGTGGATCGAAGATGGTTTGATCTATGCCAAAGGCAGCAGATTATTTGTGCCTTTAGGAGGGGGACTAAGGCAAATATTGTTGAAGGAAACTCATGGTCCATTATGGGCAAGCCATCCGAGCATCGAAAGAATGTTGGCTTTGCTCTCGAAATCGTATTACTGGTCGAAGATGGGCGACGAGGTAGAGGCGTATATGAAATCTTGCTTGGTGTGCCAACATGATAAAACAGAAATGAGGAAAGAGACAGGTTTGCTCCTGCCTTTGCCCATTCCAAAACGGTCCTGACAGTCGATCTCTATGAATTTCATTTCAGGTTTCCCAAAGATTGATGTTTTCAAGTCCATTTTGGTGGTGGTTATTCAATCTTTATTCCAGCTCCGCATGTGTCTACAGCGGATGTTGCTGCTGGGTTATTTTTCAAAAATATTGTGAAATATTTCAGAATACCCCAGGATATCGTGAGTGATCGGGATTCGCGATTTATAGGCAAGTTCTGGACCATGCTGTTCAATATGATGGGGTCTGAATTCAAGTTTTCAACAGTAAATCATTCGTAGACAAATGGTCAGATGGAAAGGATAAATGCATTACTGGAGGAATATCTCAGGCACTATGTTACAGCCAGTCAGAAAAATTGGTACAGCTCAGTTCTGCTACAATCTACATCAATCTTCTGCTATGGGGATTCGCCAGTTGAGTTAACTATGCGACATATGTCCAAAATGCCTATCGAGATTCTTAAAGAAGGGAGACACAGTGTATGTCCAACTGCTTTTCGGTTTGCTCAAGATAAATAGGAGATGTGGCTGCCCGACGAATGAAGAAGTATGCTGATTAGTATAGGAGGGATGTGAAGTTCTAGGTTGGGGATAAAATCTTGTTGAAATTGACTCCCCAGATTTGGAAGCAGATTAGTAGCAAGACCGTACATCATGGGCTGGTTCAAAAGCATGATGATCCCTTCGAAGTAATCAAGTGTGTTGGAAAGGTAGCATATCGACTAAAGCTACCTGATCATTTGAAGGTTCATCCTACTTTCCACGTGAGCTATCGAAGCCTTTTAATGAAATTTTGGCAGGAGAAGATCTTTTGCAGGCTAATAAGGCCCCTCCTATGAACAGAAAGCAGTATGATAAAGATGTGGCAAAGATTATGGGTCATTGAACAATGGGGACGAGTAAGAAGAATAGAAGAACATACTATCTTATCTTGTGGAAAGGTAGTAGCTGGGTCGATAAAACCTATGAAAGGGATGTCGATCTGTGACAATTCGAGGACAAGGTGAATGAGTATCTTGATTCTCTTCCGACGAGGACGTCCGACTCTTCTAGTTGGGAGGTTTATCAGTCCCTTGAAGGTTGACATTCACAATGGCATGAGAATACCTTGTACTCATGTTGGGATTTTGCGGGAAGATGTGTTGATGGTGCACACTTCGAATTTTGAGGCAAGGAAAATGTGAGAATGATGCTTCAGTTCGGCTAGTGTCAAAGTGTGACAGATTGGCAAGGCATTGGCTAATCCGGCTTGCTATTCATGGGCAAAGTGTTGTAGATTGGCAAAGCATGAGCTGATTCAGCTTACTGTTAATGGGCTGAATCCACAAATTCGGGTTGGGCACATGTGCTGGGCAATTTTCAGAATCCATACTAGTGAAAAGTGTGGACAGTTGCTGGGAATAGTTGTGGGATGCAGTTAAGGGTGTTAATTGCATACGAGTTTTGGCCTATAAATAGAGAAAGGCATACTGATGAGACATGGAGTACGTTGTGTTCCTTCAGTGTTCCTTCTTTTTTTGTATTATTGTGGAGTAATAAAACGAGTTGGGTTTACCCATAATTCAGTGTGTTCATTTACATTTGTTGCCTTTATTTCGTGTGTGTGCATTGTGCAAATCGGTGGGCTAACTGAGTGAAATCTCGTTCCATCATAGGCAAAAATTTGGCTAAGTATTTTACTTAGAATTCGTCCATGTGATAACAAGGAAGACCACGTGAAAATGAATAGATGTTCAACTATAGACACTCCTCGTGTCGAAATATTATTAAATGTTGCATTGGAGTGTTAAAGCCAAGATTTCCCATTTTTAAAATAATTACCAATTATCCACTTAGCAGGCAAAGACAAATCCCTACACGATGTTGTACAACACATAACTTCTTTCGCGAGGAGCACGCTTGAGATCATCNTTTAAAGGCAAGATTTCCTATTTTGAAATTGATTACCGATTATCCACTTAGCAGGCAAAGACAAATCCCTACACGATGTTGTACAACACATAACTTCTTTCGCGAGGAGCACGCTTGAGATCATCCTTTCACTCAATATTCATCAGGGAATATAATATTTCAAAATGTGTCGAAGTCAAATGAAGATCAAGAATCTATACAATTTGATGCTAATCAAACAACTCAAATGGAACAAGTGAGGGATCAAATTGCTACACAAATGTGAAATGACTATTCAACAACTTGTAGATGATTTTAAATTTATTTTTTTTGGTTTCATTTTCCAATTGTGTTTATTTTCGCAATCAATATTTCAGATTGTAAACTTAATTCAGTTGCTATTAAATTGTTTATTGCAACCGCTTCATTCACAACTACATTATGTAGTTCTCAGTCCACATCATTAAGTTTTATTTTTTATTTCATTCATTTGTCAATTCAATTTATTTGTTTGTTTGAATTTTGATTCCTATAGTGGAAAAGTACATTATAAAATTTAACAACTTGGAATGTATATTAATTAATAATATATTAGCATGAAATTATTTTATTTTATTAACTAATAAAAATTCATTAAATAAATTATCATAAAATATTTTCTCAAAATTCCATGCCAAACATGTTTTTTAGTTTTCTGTTTTGAAAAAAAAAATTAGAATAACAAACCAAACTCGTTTTCTACAATCTTAAAACAAACACTCAAGATAGAAAACTAAAATTGAATTCAAAACAGAAAACTTAACACAAACCAAACATATCTTAAATGTTTCATTAGTTATTGAACTTATAATGTTTTACTCATCATGTTTAATATATTGCACTATATCACTTACTCACCGTATTTCAATAATCATTAAACTTTAAAATGTTTTCGACTGGTCATTAAACTTTAACACGTTACACTTCATAACTCACTCACCATGCTTCATTATCACTGAATTTATACTCTCGTAACGCTTTACTCACCGAATTTTAATATGTTTTCAGTGGTTACTAAACTTTATAATGTTTCGACTAAAGTTGATTTTATATGATTATCGACCGAGATCAAAAAAATAAAATAAAATAAATATGGACTAGAAAAATGAAACTCTCAATCTAAGACGAGAATATTAATATTGGTTATGAAGATATAATTTTAATATTATGTTCAAGAGGTAAGAAGAATTTTATCATCAAATTGAAGGGTGTCGTCTTCATGTATGGTATTTTATACTTCAAAAATTTCAATTTTTGAACAAATGGATTCAGTGAGAAAAAATCAGTAACTATTCGAAAGCATTTTAAAGTTTAGCTAGTAAAGCGTAACGAAAGTGTAAGTTTAATGAATAATGAAACATAGTGCGGTGCTGGAGTGTAAAATATAAATTTCAGCGACTACTCGAAATCATTTTAAAGTTTAGTAACTAATGAAACATGGTAAGTGATAAAATGCAACATGTTAAAATTCAGTAACTACTCGAAAGTATTTTAAAATTCATTGAATAAAGTGTGACGGAAGTATAAATTCAATGACTATTGAAACATTTAACTCCCAAAACAAGGTTAAGCAATTATGTTGATCAAAAATGGAGAGGCCCTAATTAACCAACTTCGTCACTAATTTTGGACAAGTGAAATATGAGACCTCTTAATTTTATTTGGTTCCTTCAATTTTTCTTATAATTATCGTTGAAAATGTTTGCTTGCGTAGCCTCCAATTACATCTTTTCATTTACTATAAACATCAAAACTTGAAACGAATAAATAAAGCATAAATTAACTTACTATAATTTTAGTTATAAATTTATGATAATTTTAAACTTTCCTAGTTGATAAAAGATGTCCAAATGATCCAAATGGTGATAAAGCATAAATTTCATCTAATGAAAAGAATGTAGCTTATTATAACTATTTTCCATGGGTCAAACTAATTTATGGTAATTTTAACCACATAATAGAAGATGTCCAAATGATTGACTTAGTGACAAAGCATAAATTTCAAATAATGACAATAGATATTATTCTCTTTTTGAATCATAAATTTATGACATTTGTTGTCCCCAAAATATATACCAATGATGTGCCAACAAATCCCCAGAGCCTCTCACGTCCATGCAAGTTTGGTTCATGTACACTTGGACAAATCGTTAATCACACGTGGCCTTCTCCGAAGGGGTGGAGTTGGTCGTGCACACTCCAACGGTCAAATCAGTTGGAGAAATAGACATATGAGTGAGGGAGAGCTTTAAACGTGAGCCTCCATTATAAAAGGGGGTCGGCTTTGGAGGAAAAATACGTAGAAGGTATGGTAGCAAGATTATAGTTTTTTGAGTCTAAACTTGTATAACCTTTGGACGGAACTAAGTGTGAGATTTTTTACTTTGGCAAGACGAATGTAGGTCGTTAGATGATAATGTATGTGACCTCTTCCAAATGACTGACATTTCTTGTCATATGCATCAATCAATCGCAACTTCAAATGCTAATACCATTTTTATATCCCTAATACCTAGCTTGCGGCCTTAGACTTGACCAAATAAGTTTGTGACAGTGGCAATGAGTTGTCTTGTCAATCTCATTTATAAGATCTGTTTAAAATCTCTTCACCCCCTCTTCTTAGACCGGCTCTTTCCATGGGGTCTGCGTGTAAAGGGATCAGTCTAGCTTCACCTCATGTTAGTGTACAGGGCATAGCATCACCAAATCGCTTGCCACATAGGATGGTTGAGACCACGTGGGGGTCTCCCTATAGAACGGCATAACAACAGTCCCTAAAGTTCAGGTATGATTATTTATATAACACGTAGACTTTTGAGTTTGAAGAAGAAAAAGACGTGGTCTGTAACAACAATCCCAGAAGTCCAGGTATTATTATTTATATAATGAGTGGATTTTCGAGTTTGAAAAAGAAAAAAGTGGTCTGTAACAACAATCCCTAAAGTCCAGGTATTATTATTTATATAATGCGTGCATTTTTGAGCTTGAAGAAGAAAAAGACATGGTAGAAGGCTGGATTTGATGAGGCGATGCCCTTATTGTAAAGGGCGAACCGCTTTGATAAAGTCAAAACTTGTGATAAAGCTAAGTTCATTAGGCGATGCCCTTGCTGTAAAGGGTGATCCGTTTTGATGAAATCGAAGCTTGTGATATGGTTGAATTACATGAGGCAATGCCCTTTCCGTAAAGGATGAACCACTTTGATGAAGTCGAAGTCTATGATAAGGTTGAATTATGTGAGGCAATGTCCTTGTTGTAAAGGGTAAGCCGTTTTGATGAAGTCGAAGCCTGTGATAAGGCTGAATTACATGAGATGATGCCCTTGATGTAAAGAAAAAGTTGTTTTGTTGAAGTTGAAGCCTGCGATAAAGCTGAATTACATGAGTTGATGCCCTTGCTGCAAAGGGCGAGCTGTTTTGATGAAGTCGAAGCCTGTGAAAAGGCTGAATTATATAATGCGGTGCCCTTGCTGTAAAAGGTGAGTCACTTTGATGAGTCAAAGCATGTGATAAGGCTGAATTACATAGGCGATGCCCTTACTGTAAGGACGAGCCGCTTTGATGAAGTTGAAGCATATGATAAGGCTGAATTACTTGAGGTGATGCCCTTACTATAAAGGGCGAACCGCTTTGATGAAGTCGAAACCTGCGATAAGACTGAATTACATGAGGTGATGCCCTTATTGCAAAGGGCGAGCTGCTTGATGAAGTTGAAACACATTGGGCTGTGTGCACTAATGATTTGAAAGAGATGCTAGTTCCCTAGGTAAAATAGCTGGTTGGCATGGTTGTTTCTAAGTTCACATTATGTGTGCATTTAATGCGTAATGATGGCAATCTGTTACAGTTAGCGTAGATCACTTGAATCTATGGCTTGTGCAAGTCACGGTTTCATCTAAGCCCTTGATTTGAATTTTAAACGGTGGCTTTTGGTTTTAACATGCTGGATGAAACTACAAATGTACGGCTAATATTACATTGAGGGTAAATCCAACGGTGGGGGTTCGACTTTCCTGCATATATAAAAGACCTAAGCCCAACTTTTTATTTCTTCTTTACTTTACAAAAAAATAAAAACCTTGAAGTGTTAAAAAATTCGCTGAGATTCTCGAGCACCTCATCCGCTTTCTTTTTCGGCAATCATCTCCTTTTTCTCCACTTCCAGGTGCTTGAAGTTTGCGTAAGTACCAATTTTTTTTTCATATCCTCCTTTATTCGCGTGAAATGGCTTTTTCTTCAAGAAAATGTACGTCATGAGGGTCCCCTAGGGGTGTAGATATGGCACTGATCTGTGCCGAGGCGGGTCTGCCTCTCATAATTCCTACTGAGAGGATTATGGTGGTCATGTGGGTCCTCACAACGCATGAATGATGCAGGAGGGCCCTGTAGATTATAACATTAGGTGGGGGGCCTCTTTGTGGGCGAGTAATATTCAAGCGAGTGAGCTAGAGACTTTTAGGGAGAGATATATGATCTCTGACACTATAGAAATGCTCGTTCCAACCCCTAAAGAGATGTCATACTCCCACAAGGAAGGGTGTGTGTCAGTGAGTGAGGTGATCCTGAACAGGGAATGAAATTGCCTTTGCACCCAGTCTTCAGATATATTCTTAGACATTATAACCTATCCCCTACCCAACTAGTGCCAAATGCTTGGAGCTAATTAGCATGAGCCTTTTTTCTTTGGAGGGAGGTCACTTTTGGTGAGGACATTCTCCCCACATTTTTCAAACCCCTTTTCAGCCTCGAGCTTCTAGTGGGGGTGACTGTAAGGTGTGGTACTGTGTGAACCCATGGGGCTCACATTCTCCTTTCATATAGTGGACTCCGACCTCCATAAAGAATTGAAAGTCTTCATGGTTCTAGGTTAGGGGTCGCTGGAAAATAGTGGAGGGAGATGCGGTCCCAAAAGTAACCATGCCGACCCAATATCATGAGTATAGCGAGTCTAGTCTTGGCTGAATTAATTATACTTTTATTCATTTTTATTCTTCTATTTCATGTTTCTAAAGTGTGCTTTGCGCATCTACAGTCAACCGATTCGAGCTTGAACCTTTTGAGTGGATGATTATCAAAGAAATTTACGAGCTGCCCTAAGAAAAGAGGTACTTCAAGAATGTGCTTGGAAAGCGGAACCTATTTGTCACGCATCAATTGATGGCTACCAAAGGTAAAAGTAGCTTCCAGTTCGTCTTTTTTTTTTTTTTAACTTTAGTGATTCTACTGGACTTTAGGATAGCAACTAATAGGCTCACCTTTTGCTTGTAGGTTAGCATGATAAGAAAAAAGTATGTCAAACCTGACATTTTCTTCATAAGGTGCCTATGAGAGGTGAAAATTAAGAAAGCCCTGAGCTCCATCTCCTCAACTTATAAAAATCAATGGGATGAGCTGGCC
Organism: Fraxinus cuspidata; assembly: GCA_903798385.1. Lineage (NCBI taxonomy): Eukaryota > Viridiplantae > Streptophyta > Magnoliopsida > Lamiales > Oleaceae > Fraxinus > Fraxinus cuspidata. Next base: position 6,223 of record CAIGRP010092084.1, on the reverse strand, counting down.
CACCTTTCCAAGATGAATTCGCCTCCCTCGATCAGAAAAGAAAGGTGAAAAGGGGAAAGAAAAGTCGAGTCATTTGCGCAGCAGCCTTAGATGATGAAGTTGGTTCAGAAAAGGAATATTGCGCCCCCTTTTCCGCTGAAGCGCCAGACGACAATTGGAAAGTTGCTTCGATGTCCCATTGAAGAAAAGCCTATCTCATCCATAAAGATTGTTGATTTGGAAGAGAACGTAGAGAAGGAGGTGAGCCTCGTAAAGTGTAGACAGGGGCATAGAGGCCATGAGTGCTCCTTTTCAAGGGAAGGCCAAAAACTTCCTAGGAGGGAGTTCGGATGAGATAACTCTCACCGTGATGGAGATGCTCCCTGCTGAGGTCTTGGGAGCTGTAATAATTCATCACAAGTATTAGACTAACAAGTACTCATCGTATGTTGAAACCTATGATGTAGTGGATATGGTGAAGGCTTGCCTCGCCCTGCAAGCTTGCTTTCAAGGTTTTTTCTTAAATGCTCAAATGGAGATGAGGCGACTACATGGCCTCAATACTTCAGAGGGCCAACGATGTAGATCGACTCTGAATAAAGCAAAGGCTGAGACGTCTTCTGCCATGAGTTCATTGAAGCCTATAAGGTGAAGCAAGTTGATGCGGAGTCTAAGAAGGAGGCGCTTTTAAAAGAAAATAACTACTTAAAGAAGGAAGCCTATCTTTGCAAAGCCGTGATGAATGCTTTGACGAAGTGTGTTGAGAATTCTAAAAATTTTTCAGAGGATTGTTTCGTTAGGCTTGGAGGCTAATAATAATAAAAAGGGGGATCTGAAGGCTCACGTCGACAAGCTGAGTGCTGAGGTCGCCAATTTGCAACAGCAGCTAAGTGGGGGCAGGAGAACTAGCTTTGAACGAGTACATTGCCCACTTTCATGAGACAACTGAGTATGATGGCCTTGGTTTATACTGGATAAAGGTCCCATACAACGAAGTCTTTGGAAGACTTGTCGAGTTGCACCCCCAATTGGAGCTGGCTGCCTTAAAAGAAGAATTTCTTCTAATCGAACCATCCACTCCTACCATCGAGGTTGAAGATCCCATTGAAGAGGTGCCCAAAACGTTGCTGTTTAGACGTAGGCTCGTAAGATTTTTGTAATAATTTAATGTTCTTGGCTGTATAAAAGAATCTTTTTCATTTCCATTAAGTTTGCTGTTCACTTTCATATGGGGTCACCATAATAACTTAAAACTTGAACATGTTATACAGGCTTGTCATAATAAAGATTGAGAACTTATGAACTTGACGTACCTTAACTTGAGTAAATAACATGGGCTTGCCATGGATAACAAAGCATGAACTTACTGAAGACGTTTGGGCTCGCCATAGTTAAGTAAATCAATAACATATGAGTTCGTCATACTTAACTGAATTAATAACATATGGGCTCGCCATAGTTAATCTTGAGTTAATAACATATGGGCTTGCCATAATTAATCTTGAGTTAATAACATATGGGCTCATCATAGTTAATCTTGAGTAATAACGTATGAGCTTGTCATATTTAGATTCACATATGGGCTCGCCATACTTAATTGAATTAATAATGTATGAGCTCGCCATACTTAATCGAATTAATAACATATGGGCTCACAATAATTAATTTTGAGTAATAATGCATGAGCTCGTCATACTTAATAATTTGATGGAGATAAGTGCTCGCCATAATTATCCGTTGAGTAATATTGTATGAGCTTGTCATAGTTAATAATTTGATGAAGATATAGGCTCGCCATATTTAACCGTTGAGTAATATTGTATGAGATTGTCATGCCTAATCTTGTAAGAATTGGAGAACAATCATTTGCATTGATCAAAAGTATATACAGGCGATGGTCATGATCTTATTGGTAATACATTCGCAAGTGCTCTACATTCTAGGGGTGGGGCTACATCTTTCCATCCGAGCTTCCAATTAGGAAAGTCTCTGGCCTTACGTTACCTGATATACGATAGGGGCCCTCCCAATTTGGACATAGCGTGCCCACGCCAAGCTCCTTAGAAGAGAAAGACTCTTTTCAACACAAGATCACCCCTTCTAAACGACCTCTTCTTGACTTTGGCATTGTAGTTCCTCATCATTTTTCTTTGGTAGGAGGCAAGTTTTACCAATAAGTTGTCTCTCATTTTTTCAAGGAAATTGAGCTTACACTGCCTTATCTCATCATTTGTTATTTTGTGGAAGTGCAGACGACGAGGTGAAGGAAGATCCACTTCGATCGGGCTCATGGCCTCAGCCCCATATGCCATAGAGAAATGGGTTTCTCCAGTTACGGTTCGACTGGTGATGCGAATGCCCATAACACGTTGGGGAGCTCGTCCACCCACGCCCATTTGATACATCAAGATTCTTTTTCAAGAGGTGATTGATAGTCTTACTAACTGCCTCAACCTGGCCATTTGCTTGGGGGTGATGAGGAGAAGAAAAATGCTTTTTGATACCCAGTTCGTCGCACAAGTCTTTAACATTTTTATTGTCAAACTGTCGCCAATTGTTTGTTACAAGTGAGTGAAAATTCCGAATCGACAGATGATGTTCTTTCAAATGAACTTGGATGGTCGCTTTAGTTATTTTCGCCAACGGTTCAAGTTCGATCCACTTAGTGAAGTAATCAATGGCGACAATCGCATAACTTGCTCTCCATTTCCCTTTTGGTATGGGGTCTATCAGATCAACCTCTCACTGAATGACCATGGGCTGGATACCACAGTTAGCTCTTGAAATGGCTGTTTTTAGATGGAGGAGAAACGCTGACATTGTCGTATCTTCTCACAAGTTGCAAAGCATCTTTTTTTTTTTTTAATATGAGCTAGTAATACCCTTATCTCAGCACTTTCTGATCCAGCGTTGGACCTCCTGTGTGGCCGCCACAAACTCATTCATGAATTTCTCGCGTGACATAATTAGCCCCTCTGGTACATCCCAGAAGTGGAGATGAGAAGCCTTTTTTACAAAGCACTTCTTCCTGGAGCACATAGTGAGTGGTTTTGCGCCTGTATTATGGGTTTCTTCCTTGTCTTCTGGCAATGTTTGATTCTTGAGGTAGGTAATGATCGGTTGCATCTACTGCGGAGTCCCTTCAATCCATATTACTTCATCTCCTTTAGATATAGAGGGTTTAGGGAGGTATTCAACGGCATAATCATAAGAAATTTTGAATCCTTATTGCTAGCCAATATTGACAAGGCATTGGTGTGCATATTCTTAGCCCTTGGGGATCTGGCTTAGGTCGAACTTGTCAAAAAATGGGAGGTAATCCAGCACCGTTTTGAGGTACGCTGTCATGCCTTCATCTTTGGCTATAAAACTACCATTGTCTTAACTTACCACCAACTGTGAGTCCCTACAAACTGTAGGTTCTTGACCTGCATCCCTTTTGATAGTTTGGGGCCTACTAGCAATGCTTTGTACTCAGCTGCTTTGTTGGAGATCTTGAAACCAAACCTCATTACATAATTAAATTTATGACCCTAGCTTTCCAGTACTACACTAGCTCCAAAGCCTGTTTCACCAGATGACCTGTCAACAAACAGTTTCCAAGTTGGGAAGTCTTCATAGTCACATTGATGTATGTCGCCTTAGTGGATTCCGCTATGAAGTCTGTCACTGTTTGTCCTTTCACTGAGGTCCTTAGCCTATATAAAATGTCAAATTTACTCAATTCTACTGCCCATTTCATTAACCTTCCTGAAGCATCCAGTTTTTGGATCACCTGCTTAAGGGGGAGAAGCTCGTCAACACATATATACTTTGGGCCTAGAAATAGGGCCTCTGCTTCCTGGAAGAGATCATAAGGAACAAAGCAAGCTTTTTCATATTTGTGTAGCGTGACTCAGTTGGTAAAAGGGCCTTACTCACGTATTAAACAAGTAGTTGTATACCTCCTTCTCCCTTACTATTACTGAACTTACGACCTCTGCGCTCACGGCTAAATACAAAATCAATGATTCTCCTTCCTTGGGCTTTGAGAGGAAGGGGCTTGCCCCAAGTGCTTCTTTAGCCCTTAGAAAGCCTCTTTACACTCCTCATTCCATTGAAATTTCTTTTCTCCTTTCAGGACATTGAAGAATGCCAGATACCTATAAGTTGCTTTGAAGATAAAACGGCTCAGTGCTACTAGCCAACCCGTCAAACTCTGCACCTCTTTAGGCTTACAAGGGGACTTCATATCTAGTAGGGCTTTGATTTTTTTGGGGTTCGCTTCTACGCCCCTATGGTTGACCATGTAGCCCAAGAATTTCCCCGAAGCCACACCGAAGGCACACTTTTACTGTACTTCCTTAAGATTTTGAAAGTGACCTCTAGGGGTTCGATGTGGTTTGCAGTCTTGAGGCTTTTTACTAACATGTCATCAACTTATACCTCTATTGTTTGCCTTTGAGGTCGGCAAACATCTTGTTGACCAGTCGTCGATAGGTAACCCCAGTATTTTCAGGCCAAACGACATCACTTTGTAGCAGTAAAGGCCTTTGTCGGTGATGGATGAAGTGTTTTCCTCGTCGTTGGGTACATGAGGATTTGGTTGTATCCTAAGTAAGCATCTATGAAACTCAAGAGCTCATACCTTATAGTTGAGTCAACTAACTAGTCGATCCTTGGAAGCGGAAAGATATCATTTGGGCATGCTTTGTTGAGGTTGGAGAAATCTATGAACCCACTAGATACAAGTTTTTGCACCTCTTCTTTCAGGGTTTCGTACCATTTAGGATTCAAGGCTCTCCTCATTTACCTATGAGGGGTGAACATGGGGTCCACATTAAGACAAGACAGCTAACTTTACGGTTGATGCCCACCATATCTTCGTGCTTCTATGTAAACATGGCTAGTTGTTAAACAGGAAGCCTTTAAGCCTCATCTTTTCTTCCAATTCAAGTTCCTTCCCTACTTGTAGCATCTTTGTAGGATCCACAAGGAAAGATTCTAGCTCCTCAACTGGGGTCACTTGTGAGTTCGATTCGGTGACCTTAGGGTCCAAATCCACATTGATGACCCCTTCTTTAGGGGCATCTATCATGTTGACGTATCCTCCTTGTTCAGGGATAGAACCTTCTTCAGGCACATCAACCATCTCAATATCTATTAAGATCATGTTTAATGCGGGGCTTGGACTTTCGCAGGGAGCTGAGGTAGCATTCTCTCGAACCCATCTGATCATCTCGCACTGTAGTAATCTCTCTATCAATAGGGAACTTCATACACAAGTGATATTTGGATGTAAGTGCCCCATGTTCTTTCAAAGTAGGTCAACCTAACACTTCATGATAGGCGAACCGGTGATCTACAATGAGGAATTCCATGAAGTGATGGGGAGTAAGTGGGGGTGCTCCCATTTCTATTGTTAGCGTGATTCTCCCTTTAAGAACAATGTTGTTGCTAGTAAAATCGTACAAGGGGATGGTCATGGGAGTGAGCTCTTGACTTATCATCATTTTATCATAGGTGGTTCCAAATAGGATGTTGACATAACTTACATTGTCCACCAGTATGCGTTTGAGCCCGTTTCAGGCCACAATAGCTCTTACTACCAAAGCGTCGCAATAGTAGTAATGAACCCCAACAACATCTTTTTGTAAAAAGGTTATTGATGGAGCGTTCCCAAACTCACGAAGGGTGTTATTGACCAAATAGCTCGTCTGGGAGGATCCTTAGCTTCTTTTTCATAATTTCTCAAAACATTCTTTGAGTCTCCTCCCACATGTGGGTCACCAATAATAGTGTCAATCTCCTTGAGGTCAATGTCTGTGTCGGCAGGGAGTTCTCTCATTTGCCTTTGACAGCCTCTTGGCTTATTTCATTTTTCATCGCGCCTCTATCTAGGCGGTTCATCTGTGCAATGTTGCATCGCCTCACTACATCTAGGTTCTCGTTCATGCACAGGTTGAGGCGCATTTCGCTGTACTTGATGCGTGGTTATCCTCTCAATATGTTAGCCCATTAGTTCCTCATGGTATGGCCAGGACAATAAGCTGTAGCTGTAGGTTTGATGGTAGGTGTAGTTGATGAGAACCATGTAGTAATAGTAGTTACGTAACCCACAACGAGATTAGAACCAACACAAGAAAGCTAATAAATCGAGGTTTTGGACTCGACCGAAAATTAATGAACCAAACAACCAACACAATCACTGATAATATGTTGACCCCTTGATTACACAAATTAAAACTTAACAAAACTAGGAAAC
>CAIGRP010092074.1:0-24674 GCA_903798385.1 Fraxinus cuspidata | reverse complement strand
TTATGCCTTTATGGAATTTGACTTCAGTGCAAATAACTTTTTTTCCTACCGAAATCTGAACGCGAGTTTGATAAGTCTATGAGTTTTTTTGAGTACACTGTAATGATGAAGGAAATAGTAGGTAATTCATTTACCTCGTGAAATCTTATCGTAGAACAAAGTGCTTGAATTTATTAAAATGCTCTGGTAAATCAGACTTGCTTCATTAATATTGATGCTGCCGTAGTTTTTGGAACTGGTAATTTTAACTCTCAATCTGTCTATGATTTTATACACGTCTACTTATTGTTCTAGCTATTAATGAAACTCACCATTAAATAACCATTTGACTAAACGTTAGTGCTCAACATGGGTTTCCATAAAGAAAAGAACAGAAACGGAAGAATGGAAACGAGAATGAAGTATAAATCATTGTTCTTGTTTTGATGTCATTCTTTTCCCCAACTTCTGTAGTTTGTTTTTGAAGCAAAACAGTCTGATAATAGTTGGCCAAGCTGGTTTTCTGTTGTTATAGTTCTTGAATTCATTATGTGGTTTTCTATCTTTCAATGAAATGAGGTTGTTGTAACAAGAAGTTTTTCTGTTTACTTTTTACTATTTTTCTTCTGTTAACCGGTTAAGTTCTTTTTTTTTCTGTGTATATACAAAGATAGCAGAGTCGGTATATTTATCAGTGCTTATATAGGCTGCAAAAACATTGGATGCAGATAGGAAGAAATGGGTTCCAATAGTGCCATATGCAGCATCCTTCTTTTCATTTTAATGGTGCTGAATTCTGTTTATCAATATTCTGCAATTGAAATTGAAGCAAGCCAGACATCGTTGCTTTTTGTTGATACTTCTGAAGCATCAGCGAAGGAAATACCTGAAAACTTGTTTGGCATATTTTTCGAGGTGAGATGTGTAATTTGCAATGAAATTCTACATCAACTTCATCTTCAATGTTATTATCTGTGCATCAGGATGTACTCGGTGTTTGTTTTATTTAAATTTTAGCATGAAAGCAGACATGGGTATTTTCTTATGCAAATAATGGTTTGCATGATCCGTCACTTGATATGTTATAAGTAATTGGTTCCATAGATACTGTCCATGTGTGCATCATCGTTGAATTTTTAGAGTTTTAAACTATATTATTATTAGAAAACATGTTCATAATTTTTTCTTTGTATATATATGAGAAACACACGAAAATGATATTATATGTGGGTTTGGAGATCGACATTCTTAGGTTTTCTGGGTTTACAATAATTGTTATGCTGAATGAAACCTGTCCTTTGACATCTAAACAAGTGTTAATGTTCATCATATTTACATTAGCTGTGTTAAATAATGAAAACGGAGGCTAATATTCTTTGAAATATCTGCAGGAGATTAACCATGCTGGAGCTGGAGGATTGTGGGCTGAGCTTGTTAGCAACCGAGGTCAGCTAGAATTTCCTTAAGTTGTTCTTAGAGAAGGAAAACATTAAATAAAACTAAATATCCATTATAATTTCTTACATGGTTTTTGTTATTAAAATTTGGACGTTAACATTTGCATATTCTGTAGTTTATTTGAATTGGAGGAAAATATTGTGCTGTCATCTTTCCCTTCCTATCTTTCTTGATTCATCAATGATATGGAGATCTTTGTAGCAATATGGGGTTTGGGAACTCATGCTTGTGTTTAATATCCCCTCGTACGATTTTGATAATTTGTACACAGTCTTCCCTTGTGTATTATGGCAATTGATTACTTCGCATCCTATGTTCAAGTGGCAAATGGTTTCCCCTGCCGCATTTGATCATTGACAATATCAGAGAAATTGTGCAATTTCTTATTCTTCGTATGTAAGTTTTAATTTAGTTCTTCCTTCTTGTCAATGTTCTTCCGTCTTGTCTTCTGAGTCATTTTCAAAAAGCTCCCTCAAGTTTCTTTTGTTCTTTTCCTTTTTTTCCCCATCTTCCCTATTTCGATGTAGAAGCACCTTTTTGCTAGAATCTTATCTGTAGACTGTACTTTGGAATGTGTAAGTGCTTTGAAGCTTGAAGAATAGGCCTCCTTGGATGTATTCTTCATCTTACCTCCAAATGATCTGCTGTACAATTTTTGCAAAATGCCACTCACAATACTTACCACCTTACTGTGTTAATTCATGTATAGAAAACAATTAATGCTTCTTTCGCTTTGTTTCCTCTCAGCCACATTTTGCACGGCAGGACTTGATCAGTTAAATATCAGTGACATTTTCTGAAATTCATGATTGTTTGAGAGAAAACCTGTACATTATATAGGTTGAAACAATTATGTCTTTTGCTTTTGTTATGGATGCTGATGATTAGGAGTCTCAAATAATTTTAATTTCAGGTTTTGAAGCTGGGGGCCCCAATTCACCTTCAAACATTGATCCCTGGTCTATTATCGGGGATGAATCATTGTTAATTGTATCAACAGAACGTTCATCGTGCTTTTCTCGAAATAAAATTGCTCTGCGAATGGAGGTGCTATGTGACAATGAAGGCACAAGTATCTGTCCGGCTTGTGGAGTCGGTATTTATAACCCTGGGTTCTGGGGCATGGTAAGAGTTAACACATTTTCAAAATCTGAAAGGGAAATGAAGGTGTCTTCAGTGAATAATCAAAATGCAATATATATAAATTACACTTTCTACTTTCCTCAAGAGCCAGATGGATCAGTAATATACATAATTCTGTTTTTTGACCAATAATTTGTGTAACATCTGGTTTTTTGAGTTTTTGTAGCTTTTAATATTGTGATTCTAAATAACTTAATGTTATTCTTCTTCTCTACTTTAGTAAGTAAAAGTCAAAATCTTATTTTTCTCAATTTTTTGACATTCCAAGTAAATTATGAAAGACAAATTATGGTTTCTGGTAGAAATTCAATCTTACTGTAACATAAGCTCTAAAAGAATAGGACGTGTAACTTTTAAGATTTAATTGGGTGTTAGGCACCCTTGTTTTTTCTGTCGTTCACTAGTTGTAAAATTATATTTCTCAATTTTACTTTACAAAATTGTTATATAGGAAACAACAAATAATTGAAGTTTCATATGTATGTCATCTTGGAGTGATGTTTTAAAAGCAGAATTTGTTGGTCTTCAAATTTTTCGCACACATTCCATATATTCAGTATTTTTCCTCTTTTCAAAAAATTAAATATAAAATTTTTACTTTCCTAATCATATAGAATATGTTTGGTGTACAGTATTAGATTGATAACCTACGAATCAATTTTTGACTTATTTTTCTTCTTTGATATTTTTGGTTGCACACAAAATTTTTCAAATTAACGTTGAAGGTAGTTTGATTTTAAAGTTTTTTGAGGTAAACATGTTGAATTTCATTCCAACGGTCTTCTGTGGATCTGTATAATGCTAGCATCGTTTTGATCTGCCAACTGGAACCTTATATGTTTTTCTCTTGCAGAATATTGAACAAGGGAAAACCTATAAATTGGTGTTCTATGTTCGTTCAGAAGGATCAATTGATTTGTCTGTGTCCTTGACGGCTTCAGAAGGATTGCAGACATTGGCTACTGCTAACATTAAGTCAGTATTGGTTACTCATTACAGTAAACAGTACTAGACAATATTAAATAAGAAAATGAAGTTTGAATGTTGTCTGTTATACTATCAGTACAATCTAACCCTGCATATGAAACATGCACTAAATGTTTTTGGACCTAGGTTACTTCTTGAATATTTTAAAGTTAATGTTCCTGCAGAGCTTCTCATGTATCAAACTGGACAAAGATGGAGGTTTTATTGCAAGCACTAGGAACAGATGCAAAATCAAGACTTCAGCTGACTACGACCAAGAAAGGTGTTATTTGGTTTGATCAAGTATCATTGATGCCTACAGATACATACAAGGTGAATGTATACTCCAGATCAACTTTTATCACTGAAGAGAGTGTGAAATACTTTAAGATTTTAAGCTAGTTTTTTTTACTTATAATAGTTAAATTACACAATTATAATTTACTTTTAAACAGTTTTTACACAAGTGAATTTTTTACCCATAAGTGATTTTTATATTTTATAAGTAAATTTTTGTCTTATTAGTTGTATTTTTACTGTATAAACAATTTTTTACACAAAAGTGATTTTTATCTTTATAAATAAATATTTTAATTATAAAGTATTGTTTTTGCTTATAAATAATTATTTAATTAATATATTTTTATTTACAAGTTAGTTTTGAACAAAATATGTTAGTTGTAAATAATTATCTTATAAAGAGTAAAATTAGAAGAAAATATGAGGAGGATCATTACTCACTAATTTGGTGGGTTGAAAGAAATTATCAAAATTACACTATATTGGTTTGGGGTGATTTTTAAACCATTCAAAATCGTGCCCAAAAAAACTAGTAAGCACCTATTTTTTCAACCCCTCATAAACGATGCAATCCAAAACGAGTAAAACATCGGTGAAGAAAAAACCTCCCAAGCAGGCCTTCAAGGATATGTATTCAACAAGCCACGTGTCTTTGTCCCATTATATATATATATATGTGTATATATATATATATATTTTTTAAATTACCGATACTCAAGGGATACTTTATAGACACCCCTGGGCATGTGTCCGACATGCCTTGTACCGTATCCTATATAAAATTATAAAAATAAAGACAATATATGAGTTTAAAATTTTAAAGAATTTAAATCGTTGAGACTCGAAGATATCTCTGTCCTACTGTTACAAAAAATCACATGCTAGCATGTTTGTGTCTTGTCATGTCCATGCTACATGTCACTGTCCATGCAGCTTAGCTCTCTATAGTCCTGAATACTTGGGTGCCAGATTGAGCTGCTTTTGATATTTACTGCACTATCTATGCCACTGTGAGGTTGAGATCTCTTGTATAATATAAGCTCCTCATTACTATCTCATGGCACAGGGACACGGTTTTCGCAATGATCTTTTTGAAATGCTGAAAGATTTGAGACCAGGATTTATCAGATTTCCAGGTAGTCCTAATTTTTTCATATATTTTTTTTCCCAATTTTCTTCTTTCGACTTGTTATTTTTACACGTTTATGTGGGTTATTGCATTAGCTTTCTTTGGGATTCGTCATATTTATATACCTCATGTTCCTCGAGGCCTTGCAATATATAGCTGGATTACTGCAGTATCACTTTCTTTCTATCCATGTTGTAGGTGGTTGTTTTGTCGAAGGTGAATGGTTAAGAAATGCGTTTCGCTGGAAAGCAACTGTTGGACCATGGGAAGAGAGGCCTGGGCATTTTGGTGATGTTTGGTATTACTGGACTGATGATGGTCTTGGTCATTTTGAGTTTCTCCAGGTAAATATAATGTTTGATAATTTTATTTTCTTAAAATTATTCAATTATCATCTTCTTCATTGTTTTTACTCTTTCAATTTCACTTCTTTTGCAGCTTGCTGAGGACTTAGGTGCAGCACCAGTATGGGTGTTCAACAACGGTACTCTTTTAGACTATAATGTTGTGGGGATAAATGGAGCATGTTTAACTAAGCTTAAAAAGTTTACTTACAAGTACACAAGTAAGTTCTAAAATAAATAAGTTTTTCATTGGTCAAAGTTGAAAATAAGTAAGTAGGTTATTTTGACAATAACTTTAGAGTTGCTTCCAAAAAAGTGTGTTTTTTTTTTTTAACCTAAGAATAGGGAAACTAATAAGTTGTTTTAACGTGTTTGGAGACTAAATGTAACTTCACCTTTTCTTAAGCTTAGCTAAACATGCACAAGTTGGATTCTTGAGTTTCTTTTCCTTTTTCTCTTATTTTGTTGTCTTCATGTCCAATAATTATCAGGTGTCAGTCACAACGATCAAGTTGACACTTCCAGCGTCTTACCTTTTGTCCAAGTAGGTCTCTCGGGTTCAATTCAGATATTCATGAACGTTTAATTCTTAAAACCTCACCCTTGATTTGTAGCTTTGAACTAGCCCTGCAAGGAGCAGTATCATAAAAATGTTCTATGTTGCAATGTATTTCACTTCTTGGAAATCAACTATAGGAAATCCTAGACGGTATTGAGTTTGCAAGAGGTGATCCTCAATCAAAATGGGGTTCTCTACGAGCTGCAATGGGACACCCGGAACCTTTTGATTTGAAATATGTTGCAGTTGGGAATGAGGATTGTGGGAAGAAAAATTATGTTGGTAAGCTATTCTTTACATACGTAAACATTTCTTTTTACTAGCCTATAATGATTGTGATGAACCAGTATGTAATATAAAACTAAACATCCTTGATGTGTTTATATTTCACATAAAAGGTTATTTCCTTAGTCAATAAAAGATAAAGAAGCTTCAACACCTTCCTGACGAGGAATAATGATAAAGGTTTAGTGACCATGATATATAAATTATTTTTCACAAGCTGAAATACAACTCACATGTTCACTCAAAGATAAATCTTGTATTTGCGTTCAACTGATGAATTTTTACTTATAAAATTTAACTTCAAATTCTTAGACAGTTGGTTGATTAAGTTACACCACGTATTGGCATCATCTAGATCAGATTAATTTTGCTCGACCTTCTTTAAGCAAAACTCAAGTTAATTGTCAATATAATTTCCTATTTTCTTATTATTCAGGAAACTACCTCAAGTTCTATAGTGCTATAAAAAAGGCATATCCGGACATCAAAATAATCTCAAACTGCGATGGATCCTCTAAATCATTGGATCACCCAGCTGATATGTATGATTATCACGTAAGTACTTCATTATTCTTTCACACATTTACAATATATTTGATTATTTGAAATGTGGAAGCTACTTATTCATTTATGGTTTCCTTGTTAGATTTATACTGGTGCAAATAATATGTTTTCCTCCGCATCGAAGTTTGACCAAGTCTCACGCAATGGTCCAAAGGTTTGTAGCGGTTCACTTTGATAATATGAGTAATGTATGGGTTTATGCTTTAGTTGACGTAATTTGGTGTGTAGGCTTTTGTCAGTGAATACGCTGTGAATGGAAAGGATGCTGGCAAAGGTAGTCTTTTAGCAGCTCTTGCAGAAGCTGGATTTGTTATTGGACTCGAAAGGAACTGGTATCATAACAATTTCAAGGATTTTTCATGCTTCAAAATTTTCCTTAAATGTTGCTTTGCTTATTTATCTACAATATTTGTTTTGTACGTGCTTATGTTACTTGGTTTACTCATGGAACGTTTTTCTTCTGCTATGATATTTTAACAATGATGAAGATTTATATTTGCTCCTTCAATGCAGCGATGCTGTTGAAATGGCAAGTTATGCACCATTATTTGTAAATACCAATGATAGAACGTATGTTATAGTTCTTCCTACTCAATACTATCTTTCCCATTTCCAACTGCTTTTTTATGAATCTCTAAGAGAAAATTTTCTTGGATTCAGGTGGAACCCAGATGCAATTGTTTTCAACTCAGCTCAGGTGTATGGAACTCCTAGCTATTGGATGCAGCATTTTTTCAGGGAGTCAAAGGGTGCAACTCTTCTGAGTTCTTCTCTTCAAGCTAACTCTTCAAGTTCTCTTATTGCTTCAGCAATTGTTTGGCAAAATTCAGAGGATAACAAAAAATATCTTAGAATAAAGGTTTGTTTACTTTCCAATCATAAGTTTTTGCGTGAAAATAAAATAAGTAAAAATCCAAATGTTTCATTTCTACGTTGAACTTCATTTCACCATTAGGGATATTAGGACTGCTTCTACCATCGTAATCTTTAACCAGTCTCTGCATGATTCTTAAATTTTTCTCTCTTTATTAACTCGACAAATGTGTTCTCCAGGTTGTAAATTTTGGAAGCAACAATGTGACTCTAAAAATATTTATTGATGGGCTGGAACTGAACTCGGTACCATCCTTTGGATTGACAAAGACTGAATTAACATCTAGTAATCTGATGGATGAGAATTCTTTCCTAGTACCCAAGAAGGTATATTTGAACCTCCTTGCTAACAAAGACTGATACCGTCTCCCTCTTTTGTCCTCCATTACATTACATCTGTGTATTGCACTAAAGAAGAAGCCTTGCTTAGAGCGCGTTAATCTCCATTTATTTGAGTTATTTCATCATGTGAATATCCAGGAAATATATTCCTTCTTCCTTAAAAGCAATTCATAGGTTTTTTCCTCGCGCCCCATGAATCCTGACGTTCCTTATTTTTGGTTCTATGCAGGTGATGCTGGTTAAAAGTTCAATGGAGGATGCTGGCGGCAAAATGGACATCGTGCTTTCTCCACATTCGTTTACTTCATTTGACTTGTTAATGAAATCAAACAGTATCCGGATGGTAGGATCTGATAATGCTGATACATACTTCATATGAACTGCGGACTGAATGTGAAATGAATATTAGAAATAAAGGTTATTTAAATGTTAATGGTGTTTGTAGCTTGGAACTTCTTGTTGAAGCTGCTTTCTTCCTCTACTCTTTTCATTTCCCAATAGTGGTTCCTGAGTTGGAAGTGCATCGTCTTAAGGGATCATCTTACTGTTCAAAATAAATTGTTACTGTTTGTCTTAATTCAAATTCAAACCAAGTCAGATAATCGAATGACTTGGTTTCTTTAAAGGGCTTTTGAGCAAAGTTACAAGTCAGATAATCGAATGACTTGGTTTCTTTTAAGGGCTTTTGAGCAAAGTTAAGCCAGAAGGTGAAGAAAATCGGGCCAAATTTACTGCAACGCAGAATGATCTACAAGCTTCTGGACACAATCCACATAGAGAGAGAGAGAGAGAGCGAGAGCGAGATCGAGAGCGAGAGCGAGAGAGAAAGAATTAAAGTTTAACATTCTCAATTCTGATTTAATAGATTAAATGCAAATTTCTGAGTGGAAATGAAATTGAACAAAATGAGAGAACAAAAATGGAAACAACCTCTCTATCGGCTCTCAATTTCCCATTTTTTCTGAGTGAATAAATTTATGGGCAGGTGTGAGTATAAAATTCTTCTTGGTCACTAAAATTTATTTTAAATTGGTTATTAAACTATAACTCTTGTACAATTTGATCATTTTACTAGAGTCCATTAGCTTGATAATAGAAGATTGACATGGCAACGTAGTAGGCAAAAAACTAGAGTGTCATGTTTGATTTTCTTGATAAATTCCATTAGGAATGCCCTATCTTTCTTGACTGTGGCATCCATATAATTTTATAGTCATTCACTCTTAATGCTACATGAAGAACAGAAGAAAGATGACGGAGCGGAAAGACCTAGGACATAGAAGTCATACGATGAGTGATTCGACCAATTTGGATTCATATAGATATTTATCCATGTGGTACTTCATTGTACAATATATACAAGGTCCATTCGTATAAATATCATCATCTACATTTAGAAAGCCTTATGCTTTGGAAGAAGCTTGTATAGTTTGAGAACGGGTTTTGATTGATCAAAACAAAGAGTATGCTTCGACCAATATGCCCTTAAACACGATCATATATAATATATAAATCACATTTGAAAAGGGTGAACAATTAGGTTCTTTAACCTACCATTTATTGCACTCATATCTCCCACCTTTTAATATAGTTCATACAAGCCGAGCCCTTACTAATAAAAAAATAATTATTTTAATGGAAAAAGACCACGTGACACTCATGTGATTTTGGACTCAAAAAGGGTAAAAATTCCCCAAAAAAATTTATCCATTACAAAAACAATCTAAACGGTAATGATAACGTTCATTTACAGGTTCAAATTAGGCTAAATTCCTCAATGTTCATGAAACATATCTCGTTGCTTCGACCCATTCCCGGAGCGTTGCATGACTATTTAACTTTCAAATAACGTTGTCTATTAGTAGGTGACATGGGTGTCACGGTTTTGAAAGGTTGGAAACACGAGTACACAAATGATAAGTTGAAGACATGGGTGTCATAAGAGGAAATTTTATGGAACAATTGAATGTGGTCCGAGATTTGTGTTGTTTTGGACGATAAAGACAGAAAAAAACTTCATTCGTTCATTCCCGCGGAGATTGAGGATGCCTTAGTTTCCTTTTTACAAGTTCTCTCTTTCTCTTTACTTTATGTCGTCTTCTTGTTGACATTAATCTCAGGAAGACGACATGAATAAAAAAATGCAATATTTTTTCCTGCTTTTTCTTTTTGGGGTTCTGAACATGCAGCCTCTATTAATTGCAAAAGCAGATGACACAGAGAGCAAGGTGAATAATCTTTAACCATAGGAATGAACCCACAAATTATTCTGAATTATTTTGAAAAAAATTAACGTTAATCCTATGTTCATTTTCTGATCAACAGCTTTACATTGTTTATCTTGGCGATAAGCCACACAATGATCACGAGAGAATCACAGACTCACATCATGATATGCTGGCTAGTGTGATTGGGAGCAGGTAAACTTTTTAGACAAGGTGGTTCAACAATTTTGAGGCTGATGGAAAAATTCTGAAATTTTGAAACTTGATGCAGCAAAGATGAAGCTAAGATGCAAATGGTATACAGCTACAGGCATAGCTTCTCAGGATTTGCAGCCAAGCTCACCGAATCTCAGGCCAAGAAAATTGCTGGTACTTTTACAATCTTGTTAACCAAATGATTCCTCTCTAACTAATGGCAATTTTTGTGTGTCCAATACATGTGATTCAGAATTTCCTGAAGTGGTTCACGTAATTCGCAATAGACATCACAAGGTTCTGAATACTCGGAGCTGGGATTTCTTGGGTCTTTCTGCTCGTGTACCTGATAATCTTCTTCATGAATCCAATATGGGAGATGATATCATCATTGGTGTTATAGACACAGGTTTTGTTTTATTTAACAGGCATGTGCTTTGGCCTGGATGTTCGACTTTAGAACCACTAATCATGGATACGTACTGAAAATTTTGTGCAGGTATCTTGCCAAATTCGGCTTTCGAGGATGAGGGCTTGGGCCCAATTCCTGCTCGTTGGAAAGGCGAATGCAAATCTGTAGACACATTCGATGCCTCAACACAGTGTAATAACAAAGTCATTGGCGCTCGATTCTACAAAGATGGATTCATAGAAGAATTCCAAGGAAACATTACAGATTACTTCACGTATTCTGATAATCCGTCTCCTTTAGATGCTGTCGGCCATGGCAGCCATATAGCCAGCACAGCAGCCGGGTCTTTCGTAGCCAACACCTCCTACTTCGGCCACAATTTCGGCACATTCAGAGGTGGCGCTCCACGTGCACGTTTAGCAATATATAAGGCATGCTGGTATTGCTAACTATCTCGTCTGAAAATTCAAACTGTTAACAGAATTCACCTGTATTCATTTAAATTGTGTCTTCAACAGGTATGAACCAACATTAGAAACGCAAACATGTAATGATGCTGATGTGCTGCAAGCATTTGAAGATGCCAGTCATGATGGAGTTGATATTTTATCCTTGTCATTTGGGCCAACAATGCCTCTTATTGCAGAAGTTGATATGGGCAGCAATTTAGCCATGGCCTCTTTTCATGCGGTGTCTGATGGAATCCCTGTTGTATGTGCAGCCGGGAATGACGGACCAGTGGGGGCCACAGTAACTAATGTCTCGCCATGGATGCTAACTGTTGCTGCTAGCAACATGGACAGAGCATTTCAAACAATAATCACACTTGGAAACAACAAAACATTTTCGGTAGATTTTTGTGAAGTTATTGTGACATCTGAATTTTGATTTTGAGGAGGAAATGTTGCCATTTCTTTCTGGTTTATGATTGCAGGGACAAAGTCTAATGACACGAGATGGGATTGGTTTCAAAGATTTAATTTTTGGAGGGGAATTCAATAGGTAGATTTATTATTGATACTTACATTTAAGCTGAATGACCTTCTTATAAAAATAGATATGCTTTTGTTAATCAGGGAATGATGTTTTGCTTAACTGAACAGTGTTCCCAACAAAGACTTTCGGTTTCTACCCAGTGAAGTTGCGGGAAAAGTAGTGTTATGTTATCTTATTGAAGACGGCAAATCAAATATAGCCGCCTATGCAATGGCCGCAAATGCTTCAGGCGCTACTGCGATGATTGTGGCAGTGCCCCCTGATGACATCACAATATTCCCTTTCTATACGAGCAATTACTCGTTAGTTGGACTGCCTGTCATTCAAGTAGACTATGAAACTGGAACCGATATTATGAATTATTGTTTGACAAGGTAAATGTGATTATTAGCAACCCTTCAAACTTGATCTCCGATAAAGAAAGAAAGAAAGAAGAAAAGGGGTACTCAATTGATTCTATAATCTGATTTTGTTTAATGAATTTTTTGATAAACAGTGATGCTAATCCTATGGTCAAGTTGAGCTCAACAAAAGTTCTTTTGGGCAAGCCAGTGCCTGCTAAGGTTGCTGCTTATTCTTCAAGAGGGCCCAACTCTTATGTTCCATCAGTACTCAAGGTATTGTTTTCCGGTATTATTTGCTAGGATAAAAAAAAAA
The DNA here is from genome assembly GCA_903798385.1 of Fraxinus cuspidata. NCBI lineage: Eukaryota > Viridiplantae > Streptophyta > Magnoliopsida > Lamiales > Oleaceae > Fraxinus > Fraxinus cuspidata. The sequence goes on along the minus strand of CAIGRP010092074.1, from coordinate 12,247 downwards.
ATGAAAAGAACAGTTGCATTTATCCATTCTTAGCAATGTTGCTACTCAAGTACAAACTTATTTAGATCGAGGCTTTATACTTCTTCCTAAATTAGCATTTTTTTTCCCGCATACTTGATACAGCCTGATATAGCAGCACCAGGAACATCAATTCTAGCAGTTAATGCACACTCAGATTTTATGACGGACGGTGGATATAGTCTTAACAGTGGAACATCAATGGCAACACCTCATGTTACAGGCATAGTGGCTCTTCTGAGATCAGTGCATCCTGATTGGTCTCCTGCAGCAATCAAATCAGCACTCGTAACATCAGGTATTTTAAGGGTGAACGTATATCTAAAATTAGAACACAAATGAAGAAAGAACTTTGATGTTTGATAAATGGTGTATTGCTTTGGCAGCATGGAACACAGATACATATGGTTATCCCATCTTTGCTGAGAGTAACCCAAGAAAGCTGGCAGATGCTTTCGACTATGGGGGTGGTATTACAAATCCAAATGGCGCTGCACACCCGGGTTTGGTTTACGATATGGGCAGAAATGACTACATACACTACCTGTGTTCTCTTGGCTACAGCAATGGTCTTATATACAATGCTACTGCGGATGATCCAGAAATTCAGAATGTTACTGGGATACGCGGAATGTGCCCCAAACCAACTATGTCCATTTTAGATTTGAACCTACCTTCCATTACTATCCCAAATCTCAGAGATTCCATTACTGTGAAAAGAACTGTCACAAATGTTGGACTACCAGTGAAGTCTGTATATAAAGCCGTGAACAAAACTCCGTTAGGTACAAAGGTATCAGTTAAGCCTAAAATGTTGTCATTCGATTATGGAATTAAGAAGATCACCTTCCAAGTGACTATCAAGTCGACCAAGAAGTACAATCTTGGGTACACATTTGGAAGCTTGACATGGACTGATGGCAAGCATTCTGTTAGAAGTCCAATATCTGTGAAAACAGAGATAGTTCCTTTGTACTAATCATAAACAAGAACCAACGGAAATTGAATCATAAATGAAGAATGAGATGTGGCTTATCATATACATAAAAACTTTATCCGCTGAACCTACTCCTTCTCCCCCTTTCAAATGTTTCATGGGTATGATATTTATGAATTTGGTTTTTGGAAATCAGTGCATTAACTAATTCTTGTCGTCTATCCGAAGCGATAAATCTTCCAAACTAATTATGAAATTTTTATTGGTGCATTCATTTATAACTTCGAAAATATGCTTAGGAGACAAGAAATTGTTATCTCGAAAACATTTCAAAACAAGATTTTAAAAACACAGTTATTCACAGCCTTGTTTCACTTTGGTCATCGAATTTCTTTGGTTCCAAATTATTCACTAAACTGTTTAAGCACTTCTTCTATCCTCAATTATTAAGATTGACCTGATGATTTTTCTCATATATTTGAGTGAATGTGTATTCTTTATTTTATTTATTTATTTTTGTTATATTGGGAAAACCTTTTGCAAAAGCACAATTAGCCTTTGTCTGTCTTATTTTGAAACAAAACTATTTAATTCTCATACTAATTAACCACGCATTCATACAATAAAATATAATAAAATATTTTGCAGTTAAATCCAAAAGTATTTTCTACTTTTTAACTGCACATTTTTCAAAAAATCACCTTTCAAAACATCATTTTTTTTCTCAATAATAACCATCAAACATGGGCTTAGTTGTCGGTATTTTCTGTTAAGGGATAAATTTTACATCGTATAAAGATGAAAATATAAACAACCTATTTTTCTTAATAATATTGACTTTTTAAGATGAAACTTCAAATTTTAATATTTTCATCCTCATTTTGGATGATAAAATAATGAAATAATGGATGTAATGCATATTGAATGTTAATGTGATTAATTTAGCAAAACAAATTATAGTGACGATAGAAGTGAAATAAACCTTACGAAAATAACAAGAGTAAAGCTAGGCCCTGTTCATACAGGTGGGATGCCTGTCTAGCAGGCCCAAACAACAAATATCCCAACAAGAAACTAAATCTTAGCAGCCGCACTGACCACGACTGATCTCACTCGATAAGCCAATAATAACTTGGTATGATTCTGTCCATTATTCAGGTTATACATAATATTTTATATATTTCTTTGGATAAATGAGAATTATAGTACTTATATATTACAATAATTGGTCAAAATTTTGAAAAATAGTGCTTAGCAGATCAGCAATGATTGATTACAAGGAATGGGATCAACGATGAAACTTTCAAGAAAGAATTCCAAAAACTTGTGCTGCTTAAATGGCTGAGCCTTCTTACGTTGAAGCAAAGATAATTAGACCACCCTTACACTCTCAGATTCAGAAAAAAGACTGCAAAATACCAGTTATATACTGCCCTTCATTTCTGGCTGCTGCTTATCAATCTTGAACGTTAGTGGGTATTGACTAAATTCATGATACAATAAATAGGTACTTCTTTTCTATCCAAACTCAGAAGTCTAAATTTTTTCTCTCTCTTTTGTGACTTGATTGATGATTCCGTTTCTTGATTCTCCTGTAAATTTAACAAGACTAGTTGATGTTATAATTTGGGGCAGATGCTTTTCTAATCTTTGTCCATTAGCAGTTGATATGTTGTGATTCTGTTTAACCTTTACTACTTTTCTATTGTTCAAGTGATCAAAAGATAACCGAATTAGCTCATTTTCTGTTGCCACTTTCTTGTTGCTTGTAAGTGATGAGAATGGGACTTTTTAATTTTGGCTTAAATAGGCTACTGAGACGTCGAATGTTGTAAGAGATGGATGCAAATCATTGGATTTGTGGATTTCTGCTTTTCTTTTTCATTGGATTGCATGCTTCCTTTCAATGCTGTGCAACTGAGATTGGTGCAAACCAGACAGCATGGTTGTTTGTAAATGCTTCTCAAATTTCAGCAAAAATGATACCACAGACAATGTTTGGAATATCGTTCGAGGTGAGTTTGCACTCTCCGATGAAATTATATTCGGTACTTCAAAATATGTCATTTTGTGCTATTATGATTCCAGCTAGTGTTACTTTTTCCTTTGAATGTTTAACATCTTTACTTTATTTTTCTTGCATATAAACTTCTACATACCCTAATATCATACAATTGGCAAAATGTTATTCAGGAGATTAATCATTCTGGGGCCGGGGGGCTGTGGGCAGAGCTTGTCAATAACAGAGGTCAGTTTGAATTTTGTTGGAAGTATTCAGAAAGCAGCAACTTTGAAATTAAACATCCATTCATCCATTAGAACTTAGGAGATTCTGAACTCCTCGAATTTTAATCTATATATCGTGGATCTTTAAAAAAATTTGGGATGAATATCCTCACTCAGATTTATGCTTTTATGGAAGTGCTGTAGTGGATCTGGTGCTTCTATTAAGTGAGAATAAGCCCTGTCTACTTGAGTTATCAGAATTTCCCTGGTCCTTTCCTTTCTGGGACTGCATGATGTGTTCCTAGTTAGCAACAAACATTATAGTGCTTGTAAATTTCTGGATGTTTTCTAGTAATAAGCTATCTCCAGGTTTTGAAGCCGGGGGCCAGAACACTCCATCAAATATTGGTCCTTGGTCCATCCTCGGGGACGAATCATTGTTAATTGTATCGACAGAGCCTGATTCGTGCTTTGACAGAAATGAAATCGCACTTCAGATGGAGGTGCTGTGTGATAAGGATGGTGACAATATCTGTCCAGCTGGAGGAGTTGGTGTTTATAACCCTGGATTCTGGGGCATGGTAAGAAACTTTTTTCCCTACTTCCCAGATTTGTGTTGATTTTCAATAAGTGCAAATTGTCGTCTTATATAAATAACAAATCTCTATATTTATGCAACAAAAAAGAAAGAACTTGATAAAAAAGAAAAATATAAGAAAGTCTTTCTTCTTCGGCATGCGCAAGATTCGGACAGAATTCATTTAGTTAGTAAGGAGAATCAGCATGAATCAATCACAATGGTGGTATTCAGATCAGTGTTGACATTTTGACATTGTGCAAAAGTTTCCTTTTCAGCCTCCAAGATATAGCAATGACTAGAGGGTGTTTATTTTATAACTTATTTGATTAATCTACACTATACATACTTAATACACTGTAGTACGACTAGATCATGTGTGAGATTTTCTACGCCTCATATTATTACAAGGGCACACTACCTGATGTGTTCGTATTTGTCTATTAAGTTTTAGGGATAGCATAGCTGAATACTCTAAAATTGTGTTTTCTGACTGAGAGAGAATGTTTTCCCAAGTTTAAGTAAATAAGAAAATAAATAAGTTTTCCTTTTGCATCTAAGAAAATTTAAGTTGCTTAGAAAATTTAAGTTGCTTCTTTTGACCGTAAGGTAAAAGTTACTTTAAAAAAACCCGTATCTTCTTTTACTTAGAAGTAGGGAGATAGTTATCCAAATGTTTGGAAATGAATTCTTTTTACTCAAGCTTAGCCAAACTCAGGTTTTATTGTAAGTCTTGATAATCATTTTCTTTATATCTTGTTCCTGCAGAATATTGAACAAGGAAAGAAATATAAAGTTACCTTTTATGTGCGTTCGTTGAATCTCCTCGATATATCTGTTTCATTTATTGGTTCAAATGGACTGCAGACACTAGCCACAGCCAGCATCACGTGAGCATAGCTCATAATTTCTACTCCTCTGATGTTATGAATTTCATATCTTATATCCATAATTTCCTCTTCAGAGAAGCTGATGTTTCAAACTGGACAAAGGTGGAAATTCTATTGGAAGCAAAAGGAACAGATCATAATTCAAGATTGCAGCTAACGACGACAAAAACGGGTGTTATATGGATTGATCAAGTATCAGCAATGCCTTTGGACACTCACAAGGTGTTTAAACTCAATAGTTTCTCCTCAAAATAAAGATGATACTTTACGCTATGATTGATCTCGGTAGTCGATTATTTATTTATTTTTTATGGTGGTTTTAACTTCTAAATATTCTAAATTTCAAGCCCATTCTGAGTTCTGATTTGACAGTGAGGGGTATATTTCATTTAGTAACTCGATGTTAACTTCATTTTATTTCTTGGCATAGGGACATGGTTTTCGTAATGATCTTTTCGACATGATTTCAGATTTGAAGCCAGGATTTATCAGGTTCCCAGGTACTTAAAATATTAGTTTGTAACTTGTAATAACGAAGTATATAACATGTTTGCACAATGATGTTTAAACTAGCAAAACCCAGATTCTGAAAAGCTTGTTTATCGTGCTTTTTGTCAGGTGGTTCTTTCGTTGAAGGAGAATGGCTGGTGAATGCATTTCGATGGAAAGAAACAGTTGGACCATGGGAAGAGAGACCTGGACATTTCGGTGATGTTTGGCAATATTGGACTGACGATGGACTTGGCTTTTTTGAGTATCTTCAAGTAATGTGTGATCCCCATGCAGCATAACAAAATTCTCAATCATTTCTGATGTATTCTTCTCATTTCATATGTAATGTTATTGTTCTGCTTTCTACAGCTTGCAGAGGATTTAGGCGCATTGCCAGTTTGGGTATTCAATAATGGTATAAACTCGTCGACTTCGATTACTATCTTTTTCTTGTTTTCCAGTAATATACTGGTTTTCCATACTATGTTGATTTTCAGGAATCAGTCATAATGATCAAGTCGATACTTCCATCATTTTGCCTTTCGTGCATGTAAGCCATTACAAAAAGTTTCTGAATTGTCATCTTTGCTAGCATGTTGTGTATAGTATAAGATACGATTGAATAGTACAATAATCATGATTATAGCTTTTTCTTTTTCTTTAATATTATCCAGTACGATCAGTCGACCTTTCTAAACAAACATGACATGCGAGTAATTCGATGCTCAAATAGCTCTGTGATGCTTGAAGAAATCTACAATCTCATCTTGGAATATTGATTGTTTTTACTGTAGAACATTCTTGATGCTATTGAGTTTGCTAGAGGAGATGCTGCCTCTACATGGGGTTCTGTTCGAGCTAAAATGGGACACCCAGAACCCTTTGATTTGAGATACGTTGCCATTGGGAATCAGGATTGTGGGAAGAAAAATTATCGAGGTAAGGAGAATTTTCCTACAAATTAATGCGTTTCTTTTAGTTATTCAATCTTTACATGTTAGAAGAGGGAGAATTGATTGCATTTAATTTTCGAGTTTCAACTAACTCAAATTTTCACATGAATTAGGAAATTACCTCAAGTTTTACACTGCAATAAAATGCGTCTATCCTGATATCAAAATAATCTCAAACTGTGACGGGTCTTCTAAACAATTGGATCACCCAGCTGATTTATATGATTTTCATGTAAGGTTTTCAACTTCAACATACTAAATTACTCTTCAGAATTCACATATACTTTGGATGCGATAAAATTTGGTTCTGCTTCTGTGGTTAGGTTTATACGGATGCAAAATCTATGTTTTCAATGGCTCACAACTTCGATCATACATCGCGTAGTGGTCCAAAGGTGCTCTGAGGTGCCTCACAACTGTTTTAAGGATTTATTTTCTTTTGGGTAATGATTCTTACCAGTCTGCTGAATACAGGCTTTTGTGAGTGAGTATGATGTAACTGGAGAAGATGCGGGTAGAGGAAGTCTTTTGAAAGCACTTGCAGAAGCTGGATTCCTTATCGGGCTAGAGAGCAATAGGTATGTCAAATTTCCATTGTACTGCACTACTGCTTTGATGGTTGCATTATTTATACATTGACATAACAACTGATTTCCTGTGTAGTGATGCTGTTGAAATGGCGAGTAACGCACCTTTGTTTGTGAATGCCAATGATGGGAGGTAAATTTAATTTCTTCGTGTACCTGAATATTGGTCTATGATGAGTGTCCTTAAACAAAGAGGTTTTGTTTCAAGTTTAGGTTCAATGCAGATGCAATTGTTTTCGACTCTTCACAGAGATATGGAACTCCTAGTTACTGGATGCAGCATTTCTTCAAAGACTCGAATGGAGCAATTCTTCTCAATTCCACGCTGCAAGCTAATCCCTCAAATTCTCTTATTTCATCTGCTATTTCTTGGCAAAATGCAAAGGACAACAAGGATTATTTGAGGATTAAGGTTTGAATACTTTCTTGATTCACAAGATACTTTAAAATTTTGCTTATAACTACATAGTATCAGTATACAAGAATTATCTGTTCAAATTTGTTTCTGGTCTACTGTGTATTACATCAAACTGCCAGAAGTAGGGCACTGTAAATCACCTGTAAATGATGTCTAATAGGACGAGCTTAGTGGTGTCAAAATGGGCCGGGCTCATAACGTGAGCTGCAGGCCTGTGCAGGATGGCCAAAAAAACCTACTGTCCGTGATAGGCTGGACTAGATAGTAGTAGACATGACTAAAGAAGAAAAAGGTTAAAATCTTGTCCAAGACAATTATCGTGTACAATGACGTTCAATACTGCATAACAAACATACCTTTATAATTTCATATGTGAAACTACTGTCAATTTAAGACACCTTTTCACCCTAATTTTAGCATAGGCAGTGAATATATTTATTAGACACCTTTTCATCTTCAATCTTGTATTAAAACACACTTTTGATTATTACTTTTACTTTGTGTTCATATGCTAAGTATATTGTCCAGGTTGTGAATTTTGGGAGCAACAGAGTAACTCTTCAGATTTCTATTGATGGGTTGGAAGGGAACACCATACAAGAAACTGGCTCTGTAAAGACTATATTGACATCTACTAATGTGAAGGATGAAAACTCTTTCAATCAGCCAAAAAAGGTACGATCCATCTTTAAATTTGGGAGCAATCAGTTGATTCTCGTACTTGTAACTTGAGGAAGAGACATTTCCTTCTAACTGATGAACTGCTTGGTCTAAAAGGTTTATCTTGTCCTCCCGCTCTTATAGTTTAAGCTTTTATTAAATGGTTCAATATGGTATCTCTCGCCTTCACCCATTTGTCAAAATTATGCACATTTCATTTATTTTAATTGAAGGGCTTGCTGGCTCAAAGTAAAGTTTCCTCTTTTATTATTAAATGCAGGTGGCACCAGTTACAAGCCCACTAGAAAAGGCTGGCAACAACATGGATGTTGTACTTCCTCCATATTCTTTAACTTCCCTAGATTTGTTGAGAAACTCAAACATTGTCCAGGTGGTTGCAGGATCTAATTCTGCCCAGCAAGCATACTAATTTATGTATCAATCAATAAATTATCGATAGTATTTATCTAAATATCTTTCAATATTAAGTTGCTGTCAAGACTAATTGCGTCTCTGGTTCACTTATGTGTACTTTATATTCATTATGAGAATGCTTTGCTCATCTGATAACAAGTATGATGGAGTTAATAGAACAGATGAACCACACAAGTAATTAAATTCAAAAGATGGATAATTAATTGAACATATTGATGTTTTTAAGAAATGACAAATGTTAAATATAACAAGTCAAGAGTGAACCTGAAGGATTGTTTGAGTCGAAGTCTAAACATTCTTGTTCTTCTTCAACTTTGGCTGTGTTGATTGCTCTTTCTTCCTCAGCTGACACTTCCTAACGAGCTTCCTTCTCCGTAGCCTAATCTTCCTCCCCAACTTTCACCCTCATCTTCGGCTCGAGCTTTAGCTGAAGCTTGGATTCCAAAGGAAGGTTTTGTATTTGCAACTTTCCGCACTTTCTGAGAAAGGAGTAGGAGACTCGGGATCATTGGAAACAGTTCCGGCACCATCAGACAATGTCAAAACAATTAATCACGTGTTCCTTTGAGAATATGGGGTGTATGAATTCTGTATCTGATTTTGGCTGCAGGGGCATAAGGGGGGCATTGATGACACCATCCTCACCTTTCTCCGACAGTGGATTCCAAACTTAACGATGACAACTGAACCCTGCACTTGTTGTAGGACTTAACCCAACATCTTACAGCACGAGCAGACGACAGCCGTGCACCACCTGCGTGAGTAACGAAGCGATTGCTCAACCTGGACACTAACAACACAATATATGTCAATGCGTGTCAAAATAAAATTAAGACCAGATGTTCGACATAATGTCTCAAAGACAGTACCCCGACCATAAAATGGTGAGAAATAACCAGGAAAATGATAGAACATATCTGCATTGCCCTCATTGTACAAAATGAATACATCAAACCCAGATGCTAAGGCCGTAGTGCATAGTATTGTTGCAAGAACAGATAGAATTAATACAGAGATACAAGATACAGAAGTAAAAAAAAAAATGTATTCTTTCTCGAACAAAGGGGGCAGAAGGAAACCCAAAATTTTAAACAAAAATTGTTTATGAAATTGTAACTTACATGGATGATCAGAGATTTCAAAAGTTGGTGAAAAGGATTATGGTGTAATGGTGACGAGTAGGGCAATCTCCCACTAGGAGTGTTAAGTTGGACGAGTCGCTCGCCAGAGCTAAGCATCCCGCTGGCTGCTCTTTTAATATCTGATGGTCAAATCACCATTTTGAATTTCAATTTTTATTTTTTATTTTGTAAGATCGAATTCGGAGTTTATAAATAGGGATGGGCAAACCAAATTCATCATATTTCAATATTCATGCAACACTAATAATTTTTAATTATTATACAATTGTTCATTTGTTCCTAAATATTTATTCAATTTCTACTTTTCTTGTACCAATATTTCTTCAGTATTATACCATTGTTCCTTTGTTTTTAAATAAATTTTTTATTAGTTTTTTTTGTTCTTAAATTTTCTACAAAAATCATTATTAATTAGACTGGATTCTTGAATCCTAATGATGTGTTTGTCAATTCTTCGGTAGTTCCAATACTCCCGTTTACGATTTTTCTCATGCTTGTGATCCTTCAACAATAAAAAAATGTCATTACTAACAGTTGAGCCTCATGGCGTGTTGAAAGAAGCAGACTCTGCTAAGAGATGAAAGAATAAAAAATATTGTAAGCCAACTTCTTAATGTTGGAACACTTAAAAAAAAAGGGGACAATTGAGAATAAAAAGCCTATTTGGAAAGCATATTGTATTTTCTGTGGAAATGACTTCACTTTGAAACCAAAAATTGCTACAACCCAGTACAATAGGCATTAAGAAAAATGTCTTGCTCATGTTGAGTCTGCCGACAAGAGGCATATTCAATTCCATTTTAGTTCAAGCAAAGAGAGACCTTTTGGAGCAGTTCTTGCAAACTGGTTTTATAACCCAGAAATAATGAGAGAAGTCATGGTTATGTTCGTAGCAGATGTCGAGTTGTTGTTATCCACAAAATTATTGATGATTTGATAAAAAAAAAAAATTTAGTAGTGTCATCTCCTTTACTTCTGATTCGTGATCCAAAAAAATAAAATATAAATATAAAGGGTATATTTGCATCACCGCCTATTATATTGATAAGTTTTGGATCATGCATAAATAAATAATTGCATTTAAAATCATTGAATTTTCACACAACACAAAATATTTTTAATGTTTAATGGGTATACCACAAGAATTTTGATACGAGGATAAGGTCCATAGTTTCACTTTTGATAATGCAAGTGTTAACAAAAATGATAAATAAAAATTGATTAACCAGCTCAATCTGAATCTCGATGCAAAATTCTTTCACATTATATATGTTTGTTATATTTTTAATTTGATTATGAAAGATGGAATTTAGTATATTGCACGATAACTCACAAAAATTAAACAATTTCTGTTTCTCAATCTTGTGAACAAGCATTTGCGAGTATGTGTAAATGCGAACTTAATCGGCAAGATGTTTGCAACGGATAGAGGTAACATGTGAAACTCTACTTATCTCATGCTACAGTCATGTATTAATTCTAATGCATTTATTACTAATTTTTATTAGGCAGGCATTCATACAATTCTGATTATGATTTAAAGTCCAATTACTAGTTAGTTGCTTATGAGATAATGAAATTCTTGAAGGTTTTCTTCGAGGCAACCAATGTATGTGCACGCATCTATTATCTTACTACTCCTGTTATGCTTACTCATTTTGTTTACTAAGCAAAAAAAGTTAGTAAATGTAGATATTGCCCTTATTATGACATTATTGATATAATAGAGATGAAATTTCGTAAATATTCGGAAGATTGGTCCATGTTATTGTCTCTAGCTAGCTAGACTCTTATTAACTTATAAGGTGGTCTAGGTATTATCAAAAAAATTTCTCTGTATTTAATATTTAATATCCCCATTACACATAGAAAATACATTGTCCATCACCGCCTTCTACTATTTCGTCGTTTCTCGATAATGATGTATGGGCTTATTTAAGCACAACGATTGCAGGAATTCATCGTCTACCCATTCTTTTACTAGTACTACTACTAATACTAATATCAGACAAAATGAAATCCTCGTAGAATTAATCATATATTTTTTGTATTGCATTCTTAGTGTTTTAAGTGGAGAAGGAATAAATAATTTTGATATTCTCGCATTGAACAAATAAAAATATCATCCGATATTATCTTTGATGCACATGATCTACTAAGATCTACGGTGTCAACTGTAGCATCGAAAGATATGTTTAGTGTAGGGATATGGTTGTGTCAGACGAAAGAAACATGTTGACAAGATTTAGATCACCAAATACTAGATAAGATGTCTAATATAATTGGTTAATATTTTTAGCAATTATAACTTTCACGAATTTTTTGGTACACACTTTTATATTTATTATGTACATTGACATTTAAATTGTTTTTTTTTTTTAAGTGTACATGAAATGTTGTTTTAATTCCACCTATGTATTATATTCGATCTCTAGCTTAGATAAGGATGACGTTTTTATAACTTCATAATTCTTTTGATGAAATATAATTTCTATGCTTAAAATTTTCTTACAAATTTACGATAATACAATTTTAAATTCAAATTCAAATTCAAGGTTAAAAAAAAAAACCAAAGAATCGAGCCATGAATTGGCTGAGTTCGCACCACCAAGGGTGATTCATGGGGCAAGCCAAGCCCTGTTTCAGTCTAGCAAGCACGTGCTAACTCTGCTTGGCTCAACCAGTTTAACATGCCTACATCTTCCATTACCATTCGATGTTTTTCTTTCTCACCGAAACCCCAATATTTTACGGCTTTTTATTTTGCTTTTCTTTTGACTAGCAATCTTTCTTTACTTTTTTGAAGACTGATGATAAGTGTAGTTTTTATACTTATTCGTGACGCTAAATCATGATATTTTGTTGTCTTTTGAATTAAATTATACCTAATTTATGTTAAATTGTCGTTTGTA
>CAIGRP010092069.1:0-10473 GCA_903798385.1 Fraxinus cuspidata | reverse complement strand
TCTTCATTACGATCTACTTCTTGCTTGACGGCATCTTGTTTAGTCCTGAAGTTGATAGTTTTCTGGAGAGGATCCACCAAAGAATCCAACACTGGATGTGCAATAATTAGGTAAGAACGGATTCAAATTTAATTAAATATATAGTGTTTTCAAATACAAGGTCTAACTGCATTCTGAAACTGAAGGAAAAATTACCTGCTAATACAGCCGAAGGACACTTATCAGCCAACTTTGAAAGGATAAGATGGCAAGGCATTTTCACATCATAATGATCTGAGGAGCGAAAAAAGTATTATCAACACAGAATGTTACAAAACTAGTTTTGATGGAAGTCAACACAATTCAACATTTCTATTTATTAATATTATTATCATAGGAAAGAAAATGTAACAACAGCACCTATCAAGTTCAATAGGGGAGCGGGGTGGGGGGGGGGGGGGATTTTCGAGACATTCCTAGGGAACACTCACCATCTAAACCAGATAAAAGGTATGGAACAATAAAAGATGACGGATTCACTTGATCAAGACAACTATCCAACAAAGTATCCACACATTCAAAAGCAGCCTTCCTTAATTCAAGTCCATCATCTACAGTGTGTTTGAAAGGACCTAGATCGACTGTCCTTATCAATTCTTTCTGCAGAAAGAGGGAAAAAAAATTATAATGACAAATGAAAACCCTATTGTTCATATTAAAAACGCAAAAATGCTATTCTATGAGAGATTATGGTCTATCTTAGTTGCTGCCAGGAGTCTATCAAGATAATGTGCAGTGCGCCTGGACATTTTTTCAACAGCATGGTAAGCTTCAAAAAATTTGTCAAAATATAGAATGAAGCACAAAGTAACTCTTATATTTTTATTTTTTATTTTTACATTCAATAACTTTGGGTGGACCAAATTTTATCACGAGGTTTATGAAAAGCAGCTTTAGCCGATGAATCACCATCAACAACAGGCTCTATATATTTCTTAAATCAAAATAATTACACATAAGGTAAATTGCTCAAAAATAATCCTCATTGGAACTTATAAGTAAACATGATAGTGTATATCTAGAGCACAATAGGTAACATAGAGACCTGTAAATACACCAAGTCAGACCAGTACCAGTTGGACAAAAATACAGAAAATGTATCTCTGACAGTTTTCCTTCATCCCTTTTTCCTTTTGAAAAACAGGTCGATTTTCCTTTTCGTCTGTTACATGACAAACTACGCCACGGCACAATGTAAAGAAACAAGGCAAGAATTCAAATATTGTGCCATATATGGGTATCCTATAATATGAATATTGAAAGAATCCAGCATATGCACATCAGCACCCTGACACCACATTCAAATCCACAAAATGAAGTTCAATTACTGATGGACACAACAGTGAAGGAAACTGAACGATTAAATATCCTTAGAATGAAAGAAATGCAATGTTACTTTCTCAAAGAGAAAATCTTGGTTGTGGCACCATTTTCTTAGAGTAGCGGATAGCAATTTCACTTGAATTCATTCCACCAAAAAAATTTGTTTTAAGGAGGCTTTTATTTGAGAATACATTCTATCTTTGCCATTAAAAGAGATTTTTACAGAGACAAACTATGTTATACAAATTCAGTTGACACCTAATAAATTTAGAATATTCCTAATGCTCACTGTTATTATGCAAATAACGCACAACGTTAGCTTCTAATTTCAAAGGCAACACGATATTGCAGAATAATTCCATTGTCCTGCAATTTCTTACTTCTGTACCCAAATAATCTCATTCTAAGGGAAAGATCAGCAGTTTTCGCTGATAGAAAATTGGTTAAATTCCTTATAGTAGTGTAAATGCAAGGACTGGAAAACCATATAATAGTTACAGTACAGTGTGCATTAAACTTTTGAGTCAGTAAGGATGCAACAAGAGAACAATGTTATTTATAATAGAATACCTTAATTACTGTCTGGTCGTATAGAAGTGGCAAAAGCTCTGGAAGCAGGGCCTTTATTAGGTTTGGCTTATTATGGGCTGCGGTACTCAAGGCCAATACAGCTGCACGCCTTACATGCTGCTCAGCAACCAATATAACATTGACATAAATCAAATTTGGTCCAGAGAAAATACAAGAAAATCCAAGAGAGATACACAGAACATACCAGTAAATGGAAAAATGATGGAAGATATAGTGTATCTATATAGCATATATAGCTATAGGAATATTTTAATCTGTTGGAGTTTACCTGATCATGATCCCTGATAAGCATCAAGAAAGATGAGATTTCAGGGTACAAAATCTCATCGATCTTCTCCTGCCGCTCAACTATAGAATATTTAACAGCAATTACAACTGTTGCTCGGGTGAATGCAGCTGCACTGGTTGTTCTCTCCTACAATTATATGAAAGTAAATAATTAAGTCTTGCAGAGTTTTGTTAAGGCATTGCACACATGGATAGAACATGTATTTTTGAGATGTTACCTTTAGTGCTGGAACAAGTTTTCCTGGTTCAATTAGGGCAATTTTTCCTAGACATTCGGCAACAACATTGCGAACTCCCTCTTCCTCACTTTCACAGTGGTTAAAGAGCAAATTAGTGATCTTCTCAACACTGGAATCATCAAATTCAGCTTTATCCACGGATTGTCTCACTATGACCTGTAAGTGGGAGAAATTTCAACAAGAATGTGAAATATCGACAAACTCTGGTTAAAAGAGGAATTTCCTCTTGAAAGAATTATTGTTCAGGGGGCACACCTCCTTCAGGGAATGAAGCAATAGATATTGCTTCTTCTGCTGATTATCAATTTTGTCCAATATAAATGGTAAATATTTTGGTAGATTTCCAACAGCAATATTTCCTAGAGCATAAGAAGCAGCAGATTTGATCTCCTCAAAAGGTGATTGGAAAGATTCGATAACGATATTCTCTATATGGGTATGCGAACTTAAATCTTTTCTCCTCCCAATCTCCCCCAAACACAGCAAGGCAAGATGTTGCTTGGCCTGTAAGAAAACAATGTTGAATAAGAAGAGAATAGTAGCAACCTTTCAAAAAAAAGAAGAGAATAGTAGCAGTAATACAGAAGGGAGGATAAAATCCAACACGACACAGTTAAATTCCCTTGATTAAAAAGAAATTTAGAAATGAATTCTCTCAAATTACAAATAAAGAACAGAAAGGCAGAACGTAGCTCATATTTTCCCTTAAATAATTCAAAACAAGAAGATTGCTACTTAATTTAAATAACAGACAGCCGAAAATATTCAAAGAGGAGTCCAAAACAACCAAAACTTGTGCTGTATGTAATGAGTATATAAAATAATGTAGTGTATAAAACATATTCCAACACCAAATTAAATTGGAAGCATCATCTGATATTTTCCACCAAAATCAAGAGTCCAGATAGCTGGCCAGAATCAAGAAGCCAATTATCTGTTCTGATACTAGAATAAGTAGAAAGGCTATAAGTATCTGACAAACCATACACCTAACCTTCTTTTATAGTGTTTCAATAAGAAAAAGAAACTCATAGGATAATGTCCATTTCAGGGTAAACTCAAGATCTTCCAATTACCAATAACTGGTGCAAATAAGCAAAGTTATTTCTGCTAGATTAAAAAATCAAGGCAGCTACTAAAATGGGTAAACTTAGTTGAAAATGCTGAATCCTGAGTCCTTGACCATACTAATTATATCATTCAATCGAATGCAGTGCACTAATTAAGCAGAGATTTGTAGCCAACAACTAGTTTTGATTAAATCAAATAATATACCATCTAAGCATTCATTAAAAAAATCATCTAAAACATCTCCAATTATGTAATCCAAGCAATTGCACATGGACGTACCGAATTAGTAGTGCTGTCTGCTTTCAGGATATCTGTGAGCATATTTACAGTGGGTGAGCATTTTATGTCGCCTGCAGCAAGGCAGAGAACTGCCACACATTGAGCAATGGAAAATAAAGCCTGTTTTGCAACACCACCAGACTGGGCAGATGATTTTGCAGTTGAAAGAAGGGAGTCTAGCAGCACATCAAAGCTAGTATTTGCTGAGTTTACCAAGGCACGGAAGAAGTTCTGTAGTGCCTGTAGTGTCCATAAATGAGGGTCATAACTTACAATAAGCAGACATTTTACAGTTTACACCACGACTAAGTCAACGCAACACAAAAATAATACCAAAAGTGCTTGCCCCTGCAGCAATGAGCTTCTCACTAGAGTCAATGCCTGTGGAAGAACTTTGTCTCTGACAGTCAAACCAACATTTGGACCTGCTCTACTATCGGCCATCAAGGTACAACACAGTTCCAATGCCAGAGCAGTCATATGCAAGTCTGAGTCACTGAAGAGCACAAAGGAAGATTTTATACTCATTTAATTACTAGTCAATTAAAAATGAATTATCAAAAAATTTATGAACATGGACTGCAACTGAAAAGAATTATTGAACAGACATCTGTAGTAAACAAACACAATTTTAACCTTATTAGAGTTGAAAGTTCCACAACGATCACTTCATAAGCGGAAGAACCAATTTTATCACCATAAGCAACTATCAAAATATTTAGAGTTCCCAGCGTCGCCTGTCTTAATGCTCGATTAGCCTATTTTCCAAAAGGATGAGAGAAACTCAGTATCTTTTCCTCAAATTCAGATAATTGTGCTGGAAATGTTTCTGGAGAATATATTGGAAGTACCTTCCTTAGGAATGCAGTCAACTCAGAAATTACATGCTCTAAAACACATGATAGATCCAGGTGCAATGGAGATGCAGCAATGACAGCAAATGCCTGGGGAAGAAAAATTAAAAGGTGTGAACAGTTAAACGTGTAAACCAACCTAACTGATATCCATAAAAAAAAACCTTACATAACCAACTAATAGAAAGTGTATCTCCAAAACTAATTTGCAATAAAAATGTAACATCAACTCATCCCATCCCATCCCAAATATGCCCGAGTCACACAGATGGTTCTAAAGCCTTGGGTGACTACACTAGTTAACAGGGAGCTTACACGTTTTTGCTAGTTTCTCACTGTGTTTCCATAGCTTTGACAAGGTCCTTAAAGGAGCTATAAGAGAACATTGTGGTGACATCAAGTTGGTAGTCTAGATTCATGGTGTGTCATGAATTGTTTATAATACAGGACTTCAGTGAGAATCTCCGATACGCATGAGGTACTTAAAAAAGTTACGGCTAGTAGCTACTTGTCAAAATGGATCTTAAACATTTTGAGCCAAATGGTTGGTGCCAAACTATTTTGCCAAACGATAACTGAACAGACCATACATACATTGAAGGAAATTGAAAAGGGAAGAAGTCAATCAATTTCTTTTATCACACCATCCTACTCAGTCAAGGACAGCAATTCTACTCAAAAAGTCGTTTCACACTACCTAGGAGCTACATGAATATTATTTTCACTCCAGCTTGATTCAACATCATGTTCTCACCAATCTGTTGCAAATTAAATTAGCTTCCATTAATCAATTACCAAAGTCCTTCCGCATTTGTCAACTTTTTAATTTTAATATCTTCGAAAGTATTAATATAATAAAGACTAGGGCCTACAAGTCATGCCCTGGCTCACGCCCCAACCCGAGGGAAGTACTAATGCCATTGCCTTTTAAAACATTGATAGTAAGAAATTCATCCATAGTAGTTTCTCCATCATAAATAATTCATGTTTAACTTCCCCATGTTGATATCTGGCTTTAGCCCCACTAAAGCACATTAGAAATATCCAACCCAAAGAGGGGCATGCTAACGGAACCATGAATCCACAGACAAAGGACAGCCCGGAGGACTTTGAATTCAATCAAACCTTCACGGCTGTAAGTCGAGTTATCTCATTTCCCATTCTATCTACTAACACTGGAAGGCATGCAGGTAGATCCCCACCAAGTTGATCGCCAAATGAAGAAACAACAAGCCCCATGCAAGAAATGGCACATTCTTTAACCTCCTGCAAAAGGAAAACAATTAGCCAAATGTGATGCCCAGAAAATAAATTTGACTGCAAAGATAGGCACTAACCTGATCTTGATCTTGATTTGTCAAGCGTGCCATGATGGCATTATATATTGGTTGGACAAATGATTTGAAATCAAAACCATAACCCTGAACAACAAAAACCAATTAACATTTTGTGAAGGAAACAAAAATCATCAAAGAATCCATATGAAATGAAGACGTTAAAGCCAACCGACCTCAATATTTGGTCGCAGAACGCGTACTAGTTCTCCACATACTCTTAACGCCTCTGCTGTAACTTTGTAATAGCGTTCACCAACAGCAGATATAACGGGAGCAGAAATGGCCTATGAACACACCATTGTTATAGAACCAACCCTCTTGCACAGTTTGCTAACTTATGTAAATAATAATTCACTGATAGTACGTATCCAATAATGAAAGTAACAACACAATATTATACATTTCCTAGAAAACCACAGAAGCAGAAGAATGCTTCTAACACTAGCAACAATGATAGGGTTGTATCTCCAAACCATTATGCTCTGAATTCAAATTTAAATGCATTGTTTGACGTTTAAGCTTAAAAAGAAAAATGAAACCCTCAGATTAACGAGTCCGAAGAATAACAATAATCATCATTCAAAGCACTCCATGAGAACTCTATAACACGATCTTGAATTGTACCAAAAAGAGTGGTAGCTTGGTTCATGGGAAAACGCGGCATAGAGGAGAAATCAATATTGCAAGTACGTGCTTGGAAAGGCTTTTTGGGAGCTCTAAAGCACATTTAGAAGACCAAAAATACTTCTGTATAAAAACCTGACTGTTTTAAAAAAAAAAAAAGCTTTCTGAAGGTGTTTTAGAGAACCTCTAATTTGAAGCTTTTCTGAAAAGCTCTAAATTCAGCATTATGGGAGTTGAAATCTATATTAATTAAGCTTATAATTTTATAGTAAATATCAAAATATATCTAATTTTACTAATCATCAATTATTATATATTACTTAAATATTCTTTTTGAATATTACTATTACATGTTTTGCTCTTAATTTTTATTTATTATTATTTTTAATGTGCCATAATATATTTTAGAAATGAAATTATAATATAAAAAGTATGGTATTTCATATATTCGAGTGTTGTATTTTAACATTTCAAATAAATAAATTTAAAACACAATTTATGCTAAAAAAAAAAAAAAATTTGAGCCAAGACAATTTAATTGAAATATTTAATTTATATAGATTTTGTATAATAAAAATAATATTTAGTCAAATAATTATGCAATATTTACAATTACTAAATCAAACGCACTTTTCTAGCTATGCTGCCTAACCGCTAACTTAATGTTTACAACACTTTTTTGTTGAGAACCAAAAAGTTAACTTTTCAGTAAAAAGAGAGCTGTACTCAACATCCGTGCCAAACGGACCCTAAATGATCTTTATATATAGTTGACTTTTAGGTTTTGATTAATTGATTGTGCCAGAAGTGCTAGCCACTGAAGAGATTGTGGTGCGTAACAATGGATCTCATAGTTGTGATCACACGGTGGTAATGACCGGTAGAAGTGGGTAAGGAGGATATGGTTGGGATTAGTGGAGTTTGGAATATTGACGACAGTGATTGAGCCAACCTCACGTCTCAAATCATAGACTTAATATTAAAGGCGAGACTACAAGTTCATCCAGATTTTCTATTAGCGCAACAACCCTCATGACCATACTTCAAGAGGTCTAATGATGAGTTTGCTTATGAGTTCATATATAGAGATTTCCATATTTCAACAAAATTAGTGATGATTAGATGATCTGAAGCTCTACAGAAGGGAAACTGACAGGTGTTCATCCACCGACATCATTAAAAATGACCTAGATGCTGCAAAATCTACTCCTATGATGCTGCTTAGCTTCTTCTTCCTCCTTTTCCCAAAGCATTTTGTATGCATACAATTATGATCAGAAGAAATACTATTTAGACTATTTAGATCTTCATATTTTGACACTCCATAAACAGATTTTCAAGGAAAACTATCCATTCTATAACAATGACTTGTAAGTTCATCATCAGATAATGGACTTATGAAATCCCATAACATGAAAAATTACTAATTTTACAAGCACCCATATTACGTCATTCTACAAAATGACTTGCCAAATTTTCAGATTTTGTAGAAGTGGCAACAGTAACTTTCGCAATTAACATGATTCAAGATTTTCAGAAAACACGTGTTCCACTGATTCCAAGAAAGTCATCACATTCTTAATAGTTTCTATGGCAAAGCGACCAATTACATCACACATTACCTTAATGTAGGGATGGAAAACAGAAGGAGCATGTGAGGCCAACACTAATCTTGTGAAAACAAGAGCTTCAATCTTCAAATTTGAGGTAGATGATTTGTCCTGTTAACAGAAGAAAGAACTTACAAGATCTTAGGCGACAAATAGAAAAACTAACAAAACTCCAAATGAACACTCGTCAAAGGGGGCAAAAACTTACACATAATGCTTTCTCGATTCCGGGAGTAAGAGATCCAATATGGTCTGCAAGGCAATCAGGCAGCACAACTACCAGTTCTTTCAAGACCGAGAAGGCACCAACCTGTAGGCATAAACAATGTGATCAGATGTAGAAGCTCTAAGTTGATCACCAAAAGATCATACTAGGTAGAATACCACCTTCGTTTTGACAGATTTCTCACGTAGTTGTTTGTTTACAGATCGAACGATTTTCGAGACATCTTGCTTCAACATGTATCTGGGGCTGCATGACAATATCACAATATCAGAATCCAAAAGTCAATGCAGATATCAAAGTTCCAGTGAGGGAAATCCCTTCGTCTCATCCCAACGAAGAGTAGAGTATTTTGAATCGTGTAAAGTATGAATTCATCATCAGTATTAGCAAAAATATGAAGACGAGGAAAATCCATTTCTGACAAAGAGAAATCACAATTACAAAGAGGCAGTCTTAATGATTCCACAAATTATCGAAATTTGATTTCTTGATCTCTATCTTCATTTTCAGAAACAGCTAAAAGTTCTTCTGTAGAACCTTTGGTGCAAAAATTTACCCAATAAGTGACAAAACAGATAAGACATTGCCAAGGTAATTAGAGAAAATAGCTAAGCTCACTCTTCTCACTTCTTATCTTCATAACATTTCTTAAAGTTAGTGAACTCATGACATATAGGTTGGCCTGTTGGGAGAGTACAATGACACCACAATATGTAGATCTAAAGCATGCATCTCATTAAAGAATATATTATGTGAATCAGGGGCGAAGGTACTAAAATCTTTTTTTTTTTAAGATGAAAAAAGCATAGTTCGTTTAAAGCATATTAAACCCGCAAGCGCCAATCGCAATCAGTTTTCCAATTAACTTTAATCATCTGTTGATTTATTCTGTCCCTGGATGAGAGCTATCTCCAAATACTTGTGCTGATAGCAAGATAGCAGAAAAATAATCCAAATTTCCTTCAATGATAATTTATAATGGAGCCATTATGTAGATCTTTTATTTATTACTTGTTTTAGGGTCCGGTTCAGCCCTGCCTTATGTAAGATGTAACAGAAAGAACACAGTATCAATAATCGAAATTAGAGACAAACAATTTAAACAAAATACAGCATCTCTGTACAAGAATTTAATGAGTCAAACTGGAAGAACCATATTCTTGCCTTGATTCGTCAAAATCTGTCTGTCCTTTAGTCACATTTCCTGTTTGTCGCAGTAACTCAATGAAGGTATTAAACACATCCATCTGCAGCTTAAATATTATTAGATAAGCAACCAAGTGGTTGTACTATAAGGGGTTTAGTTGTGTCATTCAGCCATACCTTGACATTTTCTTCCCTTTCTTTAAACCTATCAATCAACTTCGGGCAAGCCTGAAAATGAATATATTTAAAGCATGTTCATATTTTATTAAAATTTAGTCAATTGCATACAAAAGAAACCTATACTCCAACATGTCAATTTCTTATATAAGTTCCATAACAACATTAGAAACTGAAACTCTAGTATTCATAATATTCAGGGAAGACGCCACATGAGTTCTGTTGCATTAGCAAGGATCATATAGTCACATAAACTTCCCAATCAGACAACTTTATAAACAAATTCATTTTTACAACAGTTCTAAATTTACCACCAAACAAGTAACTTTGACATTTTAAAGTTGTTTCAGAAAGTGAATCAAAAGTGTTCGAATCGCTTATATAGATAGTGCTTGAAAGAAGGTACAAGCAATTTTCTTCAATAAAATAATATCAAGCATTTAGTCATACATTTCTTTGCGTATTAGAATTGGAAGCTTCCTTCTGGTGGGTTTAAAATAACAGTTTTTAAATTGATTTTCCAGTGTGACAGTCTATTGGCATTGCTGAATTAGTTAAATGGGCCAGATATAATGAACAATCTGACCTTAAAGAGAATGTTATTGTGGTTTATGATTTAAACTAGGATCTTTTGCACTAGAAAGTGTAAATAATTTGACTGAATGAGTA
>CAIGRP010092066.1:0-12714 GCA_903798385.1 Fraxinus cuspidata | reverse complement strand
TTTATTAAATTGATTCCAAAGTTTTAATTGGTCACTTTTTTTTAGTTGTTTATCACTTTTTGGAATTTTCTTGCCTTTTTATAATATTTGTCATTTTTTTACTGGTTTTTCAAACAGTATTCGTCCTTGTCGTGAGCTCTGAAATTTTGAAGTGGTACAACTGGAAGTCATATTTTCTTTATTCATTTGTTACCCATCAAGAATCTTGAAGGAAAGAAATGAATTATAGCACAATGGAATTCAAGAAAGTGGAGAGTAGTGATATAGTGGCAGATCCATGTAGGTAACTTCAAAAATTCCATCATTTGTTTTTACGTGGAATACAGCTTTATGGCCATTGCAAATGCTATTATTTCCAAGATTGTAGCCAAGAAGAGTAACTCTCCCTCGGAAGGTGGTTTCTTTTTTCCTTCTTATTCATAGTTAGAAATTCGTTTATTTTTATATTTTCTGTTTTCCGACAACAGAATAAAGATGCTTGTTTATGAAGTCCTCTTGTGAAATACTTAAAAGAAAGATTGATCAAAATCAGACATCATACAAGAACAGATGTAATGTGGTGATTTTTTTTTTTTTTTTTNTATATTTTCTGTTTTCCGACAACAGAATAAAGATGCTTGTTTATGAAGTCCTCTTGTGAAATACTTAAAAGAAAGATTGATCAAAATCAGACATCATACAAGAACAGATGTAATGTGGTGATTTTTTTTTTTTTTTTTTTCAATTTCGTAGAACGCTGCTGACAGTTTATAAAAAGTAATCGGGGTACTTTTATATTTCATGGAACAACAATAGTGAAAAATTATTTCCAAGAAAATGTATTTCAAGAGTGTTGGTACTTATTTTCACTTCTATAGAACTTCGAAGTGAACTAAAAATTATGAAACTTGATCTAGAAATAGGGATAGATCTTTTGAGAACTATAAAAAAAGAAATATGTTTCAATTAGTCACTTATAAACATTACTTGAAACCAAGAGTTTTCGATCATTCTAAGATTAAGAGGTTCACTAGAAAATACTTATGCTTTATTTTGAGTATAGATAGGTCAACGGTGGCACTTTCAAGTTTCAACCATGCTATTTGTACCAAATTATTTGACAAAAGAGGTTGACCAAACACGGGGGCGGACCCGGGGGGGCACGTGTCCCCCTCCCCCAACTTTTGAGATTTTACTTTTGAGATTTTTTTTTTTTATTTTATAAAATCATGTTTGCTATCAATTGAAATCTAAATTTTAATTTAAATCAAAATTAACAATTAATTTTAATAATATATTTCATGGAATCCACAACTGTTTAACTTTTATCAAAATTTACTAAAAATTTGATTTTAATCTCTACCAAACAGGACCAAATTCATAATAAATTTGAATTTCGAAAACATGCTAATTTTAAAAAATTTCCGACGATCGTACGCTAATCAAATTTATAAATTGCTTATGTCATCTCAAAACTTATTTCGAGAAC
Source organism: Fraxinus cuspidata (assembly GCA_903798385.1). Lineage (NCBI taxonomy): Eukaryota > Viridiplantae > Streptophyta > Magnoliopsida > Lamiales > Oleaceae > Fraxinus > Fraxinus cuspidata. Next base: position 11,246 of record CAIGRP010092066.1, on the reverse strand, counting down.
TATATTATAGCCATATCGAATAGTCCAAACAGATATCGAAAATAGTTAAAAATACGTTAAACGCGAATCTTAAAGAAATACGTCTAACTCGCACTTTTTAAAAAAAAAATCAATTATTTCATTAACATTTATTATTTCTGCGATACAAATTTCTCAATGTAATTTTCATCATTTTAATAGGAAATTTTATATGGAATATGACATCAAAAATTCGAAATTTTACTTCCGAAAAAGTCATATCTCATGTAAATTTTCGGATGCAAAATTACATGGAGAGTGATTTTTTTAGACGTCAATTTTCGATTGTAAAATCTCTCAATTTCTTTACAAGTTCGATTGTACCCCCTAATTTTAAACTTTTACGTCCGCCCACGATCGAACACTCACAATAGAGAGGCTCACTTTTTTTGGAATTTTTATTCACGCAGGGCCAGACTACACGTGAGAGGTTGTCAATCTCTTCGGTCAACCATTTCATGTACAAATAGAAAAAATCTCCCAGTTTATATTATGTTGGAGCATTCCTGGTCAATCCATGCCTAATAAACCATGTCATTTTGCCTAGTCAAAGAAATTACGGCAATACATTTGACTGGAAAATGGTTGCCACTTTTCCCTTAAAACAATAATTTTCTGCCCTATGAATAATGTGTGTTTCTCATTACCAGCGAATTGTTTATTCAAAATAATAGGATTAAACCTAAAATACCATTTTGGTTTTGTATCTGTATGATTGCTTTATGATGTGCAAGTCTAATGATTGTTGAGTCTGGGCTCGTTTGCATTCCCTTTTTGTGAAGCTCTTTTATCTGTAAAAATTACTGTCTTTTTTTCTAATAGGATTTCGAGCCACCTGTTCCAAGAATTACATCGAATATGAAGCAAAATTTGCCGTTCTTAAGACTGTGGAAGGTTTGTACTTGGCTGAGAGCGTACTATTTTTACAACGAATAAGAAAAGGAACGAGAAAAAATGGGTTAAAAAGGAGAAGAATTGAAGGCGAAAAGAAACCAATGTTTATTCATATAATCAATGGTGAATATTACGATGAATAACCCTTCTAGAGTAACTAATATAAAATTAAAAAAACTTCTAATAATCTATAAATTTATTAAAAATATTAAATAATTTAATTTAGTCTAATCTAAACAATCATAATATTAATTAAACTATTATTTTAAATTTGTATCTAACTTCTATTTTTACTCTATCTCTATCTCCATCTCCATCAATTTTACCGAGACTGAGAGAACTCAATTCTAGCTAGATAGACTATAATTTCATACTTCAAGGAGGCCGATCTTTGTATCGTAACTTGATGTTGGTATTGAACCATTGACAACAATAGATAGATGACTAGACTCGTCCCAAGTGGACGGTTTTTCTTATGCACCGAATATCACCAAATATCGATACTGATCAATTGATGACAAGTGAAGATGTAAATCATCTCCAGAAAACTGACCAAGAGGACGATCACTACTTTCAATCAAGTATTGATAGCAAATCCTAAAGAATAAAAATTTATGCAACTCCTCTTCAAAACCTTCAATTGGTTGAGCATATTAAGGAGCATAATGGACTTGTTAGAAACTAAGGAAGAGATTCCATGGAACAATATGAAGTAAAAATCATGATACAAGAAGAATACAAGAAATTTGATAGAGGAAAAGAGGATTTGCAATAATATGGAAAAAGAATACAAAATATTGTGTTTACAATATTATATAACTTGTCTATTATAACTCTATTCAAAGCCAAAATCACGTGACGTATATATAGGAATGAAGAGAATATGTTTTAGATAGAAAGATGATAAAAATGGTCAGAAAAATGAAAACAAAATTTCTTCGGAAACATCGGCGCTCGAGTGGCGTGTGGCACTAGAGCGCCCAAGCTCGTAGTAGGCAAGCAGTAGACTTCTTGTTCTGAGCGAACGAGCTGGATATGAGCGTTCAGTGAGCCAAAATGCGGCGACTTCTTCCTCTTGGTCCATCTTTAGACTTTTTTAAAGCCTCTTCATCCAAACATCAATACCCGAAGGAATTTGGATCAAAATTCAACAGGACTGGAGTTTACACTGCTATATAGAAAAAATGATTGCAATATCGAAGGCTCGAATGGACCCGATAAGGAAATAATTATTCTATATTGAAAATATAACTTATTCAACACACTACCGATCAGTTTTTATAATATTTTATGTGCATGATCCAAAATCCTTTTCTTCACTCCCATTCAAAGAAAAACTCAATAAAGCGTAATAATCACCATTAAAATCTTTGATCCTATATTGATCATCAAAAGAATTTAGCCTGAATGTTTTTTTCGTCCTCTATGGGTACCGAGGACCGAAGAGTTCAATCTTCAAACTCTTGTTATTTTGTGTTTGCAGATCGACATCTATGCGAAGTAAAATATTAGAGCACAATCTTGATGCGCATGTTCTTGATGCTCTCAATGATATGAGAGACAAGCTATCTGAAATGCATTACATGGTTGATTGGGTTCTCCGTTAAAATGGGATTCACCAGCCGGAGGTTGGATGAGTTGAAAAATACTAATGAGGGCTCCTTTGCTTTCTGTATATCCAAAATTATGTATTCCTATGTACAATAAAAATGCACTAAAATCCATTTATCCTTGTTAAAATCATCAGTTAATTAAACAAGAACCTAGCTTTTCAGTACTTTTACCCCCCCCCCCCCCCCCCCCCATCCTTTACAATTATGGGCCGAGTTCAGATATTCAAATTCAATGGGTTTAATTGGCCACGTTATGTATTGGGCTGATCACGGCCCAGCTAAAATATGACAAGATTTGATGATCCCCTAAGAAGTCAATCCAACGCCATTACTGATTACACTGACATCTTTTAGTAAGGATGTTATCAAGTCATCAATTGAACGAGAAATATTCAAATTAACATCAATTGAATTCTAGCTTGGCCAAAGTTTTTCTGTGTGAAGGGTTGTGGTGGACTAGGGGCTCAATAACAATAAGGGTTGTGGTGGAGGTACTCTGCCGCTTCGAGGTTATCCTATGTCAACTCGAGAAAGGTCTTCAATTAAATTTGAAAAGTTCAATTGAATACACATGTTAATTATTTTTCATAGCTTGGTATGATAAATCAATTGTGGGAATTAAGGTATAATCGTAAGTCTTATCCTTGAAATTGAGAACACTTTTATGAGCTTATCGACTTCTGTCTTTACCTACCATACAATGTTCCATTGATTAAATTTTAGAGTAGATATTAGAATAAAAACAAATTCCCTATTTATTTTTCATATTAATTCAAATAAGTGGTAGCATTATTTAGGGTCCATAATTGATAATACTAGTCTAACAAGAGCAATAATTCGAACTCTTTAAATTTAGTTTACTACTAAATTGACAATATCGTACACCTGCTATTCTACCGAAGGTTTACAATACAAAAATCTAAAATATTGAAGTGCATTGTGGAGTGGCAAGTTGTATTTAATGCAGTAAAAGGAATCACGGGGTTCTTGCCTCCTCCCATATTGTCCTATGTTGAAACAAGAGGTGGATTACATAAACAAACATGTTTATTACAAGAGACAGCCTGCTCCCATGTAGTACTAATGTCGTCTTCACTTCACTTGGAGGTGAAGTTTCAATTAGTTTCGAGTCTGACAGTCAACAGACGGTCCAGTCAGAAAGTCAAAATACTGACTCCATTAATTAGGATATACAAATCAAACGGTGGGGTTGGTCCTCTGTTTAATATGGTATGGCCCGTGACTTTTAAATCAGTTGAATTTTATAAATACGAAGTTGAATAACTGTTTCTATTAATGTTCGAGTATAAGTTAATATTAATATAATGAGTAATGCTATTTATCAATATAATGGTGAAACAATGATGATATGACAATTTAAGTGAAATGATGAGATATGACAGTTCAATTTTCACGAAAGAAGATGATTGAAATGTCATATATCATTATTTCATCCAAGTTGCCAATATTTCATCATTATAATGATAAATACTATTATTCTAATATAATTATTCAAGATTGACTACATACTTTGTCAATAGTTCATTTCAATTTCAATAAGCTATTTTCATGGGCTCGTCCAAAGCCCCAAAATTCATCTTGTACAACAGAAATGTCGAACTGGCATCACTTTTTTTTTAAAATCGGTCCAAACATTGGCTCCGGTTCTCAAGTTACTTTATGAGATCTATATTCTTGATTTTGGCCTAGAGTGGGATTCTAGACTAGTTCAGTTAAATTGACCAGTTCAATTTATTTTTCTTGATGTTAATTGCGATGATTGAGTTGCACACGAACATCATCTCTAAAACATAAAAATGAAAAAAGTTGATTCCTCTTAATGAGGAAAGATGATAGCAAGGAATGATGTATACTGTAATAACTCAAAACGGTGGTGTTGGTACTCTCTTTAATAGGGTATGGTCAATGTCACATTCCCCCTTGGACTGCATTCCTTCCGGTCTTCCATATTTGTTCTTAATAGTACATTCGAATCTGTAATTGCAATTATGAGTCGGTAGAGGACCAGCCCAACTTTATCGTGTAAGCCCTTCCCCCACGGAATTTTATAAAGGGCTCGTTTGTCAAGACTAAACACTTTCAACAAATGATTCAAACATAATCATTTCGTTTCATAAACATATGTATGTTTCTATTTTCGCATAGATTAAGAAAATGTCATTAATATAGTTGGAAATATAATTTTTTTTCTTACATTTTTTTAGTGTTTGCAAAATACCCCGCCCCGAATGGGGCAAAAAAATCCGCCCCGAACGGGCGGGGCGAGGAGCGGGGGCAGGGAGGGACGAGGGTGCCCCGCCCCGAACCCACCCCATGAAGAATAAAAAAAATTAATTAACTATAAAAAAATAAAAAATTAACTGAAAAATAAAAATAAAAAACAAACGGGGCGGGAAACAAGGCAAACCCGCGCCCGAACACGAAACCACCCCCCCCGGTCTAAGGCGGGGCGAGGTGGGGGAGTGGCGGGGCACACCCGTCTCGTTGCCAACCCTACATTTTTTGCTACTATACATTAAAAAATGGTTTTGATTAATTCATATTTGTTGATAACAAGGTATATTAAATATGGGTATATTAGAAAATTAAAAAATGTTTTCAATAAGGAAAGTAACATAATTTGGGATAGATGGAAAAAAATGAAAAATCAAGTCCATCTTTATGTTCGAGGGAGTATCTAAAAGCAATTTTTAACTTTTAAAAGTCTTGTCAAATGGAACCAGTCGAAGTATATATTGTCTTATTTCCATTTTTTTTAAATGAAAGTACGTCGTCTTAGGTAGGGCACTAACTAAATAGGTTGGAGTTCTTCCTATCACGTGACACTCTTTTTTAGGTGACTAGGCTATCTTATCACCATAGCATTGATGTATTCGAAGATAACTTGGTTAATAAGTCAAAGTTTTTACTATAGTATGGTGTTTTATAATCAAGAGTTTGTCAAGCAGTACTTTACAACACATCTATGACAATGCTAAAAAATTGATTAAAGCAAATTAAATGAAAAATTGAGTGAAAATACATTTTTCCCCTTCACAAAACTATGGATAAGTAGATGGAAAAGAGAGAAAATAATGAATTGATAAAGTTAGCATGAAGGCCTTTACTTGTACAAAAGTATATAACGATTATATTACTCAATAATTCCGTTTATCAAACATGTCATGACTATGTAGTAAGATAATAAACTAATAACCGACTTAAGAATATCTTTCGATAACTTAGCAATTCAAGAAAGCAATTAGTCCTATGCAATAAATAAGGGAGTGTGAATAGGTTAATGAAAAGATGTGAAAAGGGGTAGTTTGTTAGAATAAAGCCGAGGGAAATTGATAAGGAAATATTAGCTTCCAATAGAAAAAAGAAATGGACTGAACTTGAACTAAATGACAAATCAAGATTTGATCCAAGTACAACCCATAATTCATTGAATTTCAAACATCATTTGACATACAAGTTGTCTTGTGATTAATTAATTAATTAATTATCTTGAAAATGATAATCGGCCCTTATTTATTTAATTAATTTATTATTAGTTGAGAAAAATGAAGATTATATAACCTTTAAATGACTTTTCAACAATATACATCGAAAATAAAATCAAAGTTAGCCACTTTGTCCAACATAGAATTAATCTAATAATTTTTAAATTAAAAAAAAAACTTCATAAGTGGAGGTAATTAATCAAAATCATACATATAATTGATTAAAATTGCGACTAAAATCAATAAATTGACTATCAAAAAATATCTTCGATGGTACAAAAAAGCCGGTGGCTGCCGTCTCAATTAATGGAAAAAGTTGATGTTTGTTTTGTACAGGCTAACGTTGAAGATTTGTGGCTGAAAATGTTGAGACAGACTTCAAAATTTGTAGCGACTTTGAGAAAGATCAATTCCATCTCCAGGCTCAGAAAAAATGACAAATGACATAATTTTCATATCAACATACAAACATACAATTCGAGATTCTCCTTCTAGCTTAAATTCAATTAAGTGCATTTTCCATGAGTTATGTCCACACATATTTTATATATAAGAAGGTTTTGAGTGAGCATAAATGTTAGGATTCAAAAGATGGTGAATTATGTTTGAACGTATATGTACACAAATGTATGTGTTAAATTGTGGAACCTAATTATTATCGTTGTGCGAAGTTCATATACAAATCCACAGTTGTAGTTTCAATTTTGCCCTAATTTTTTTTTATAAATAGAGAGTTGTCATTAAGATTTTGTATTATATATAAAAGAGAGATGTTAGAAAATAGGATGTACGAATTTTTCTCATAAACTTATTTTCATAATAGTGAATTACTGCAATGATGTAAGAGAACGTAGTCTTATATTAAGGCAAACATTTATAAATTCTGATTGTTCTTTTGTGTCTTTATTTCCTTGCCAAGATTTTATCATTCTTGATTGAATAGAATTAGTGTTTCTAATTCTAAACAATGTGTATGTGTGTGTAAAAGATTCAATCTCTCTTTATGTATACATTCACATTCTTGCTAGTAGCTACTCAACAAGATTTAAATGAATACACATGTGATATCTCTCACAATTTAAGCTTTTAAATAAGACTGTTAATATAGTCTAAGGGTAAAATAAAATATCTTAGTTCAAGTCTCGTCGTCATTCATTTACAAAACTTGTGCATGAATCATACCTTCATTCCTCTTCTCTCGAACGATTTAAAGTTTAATGAGAGATAGTTGCCCTCGCTCCATCCACCACCCTACCCCTTGTGGGTGTGTAGATAATAATGAAAATTTTGGAACTTGGGTTTACTTCATAAGTATTGCTCTAGAAAGATCTCAGATAGCAACATCAATGCCAGTGGACGCCGTCTCATTAATTAGCAAAAGCTGCTGTTTGTTTTCTATGGGGTGAAGTTGGAGAATGTGGATTAAAATTTTGACGTAGACTTCAAAATTTGTAGTGATATTGAGAAAGCTAAAGTCCATTTTCTAGGCTCATAAAAATTACAAGTGACATATAAATATCCACATACAATTCAAGATTCATTCTCCTAGCATAAGTTCGATTATGTGCTTTTTAAAGGTTACACGCGTGTGTGCGCGCACTCGTTATGTACATAAATTTGTGTGAGTAAAAAGTCAAGGTCGTGGGTGGACAAGAGAACCCACTTGGAGACTTGGAAAACCATGTCCAAATATGTATTAACGTATGTATATGTGTCACGAAAGATTCGTTTGTTCTTTCACATATCCTTTTTATTTTTACTAGTGGCTACCCCTATTTTTCTGAACCACTCGAATGATCCAACTAGAACCAAACCAAGTAGTTGATATAGCTTGGTTCCAGTTGAAATATAACCGTTTCTAGTTCTTAGAACAGTGATCCGATAATTGATTATACCTAAATAATCGAATTTATTTCGGTTCCAATTCTTTTGATAATTTGGATATTAAAATTAAATTTATAACACAATCACTTAAAATAACACACACATTTTACAAATTTTTTTTTTTTGAAAGATAAAAAGGAATCAAATCAAAATTAGTCATTTCTAATTTGGTTCGATCCCTTAAATGTTGCTTGAGTAAAATATTTAGTAATACTCGATTGAGGATTTGGTTAGTTAAAGGATTATTGCATGAAAAAGGACCAATGGTGACAGTTGAGCAATTTGCACAAGAAGGATTGGTTGGACGGTTTATGACAGCCCAGAGACGGTCCAAATGGTCGGTGTTTTGCTCCGAAACGCCGCATTTATTACTATATAGATTTTGATATTTAAAAAATTAATAAAATTTATGAATCACATGAAATAAAATGTGTAATTAAAATTAATTGTTAAATTTAATTTAATTTTTTATTAAATTTTAACTAAATCAAAGAGAAGCTATGTAGATATAAATTGTACTCGTATAAAATGCGACATCATAACTTAAGTATAGAATTTTACTCTACATGGAGTATTGGATCTCATACCTTGTCAAATCATGTAATTGATGAAATATTTTCTCCTTTCTTACAATTTATGTGAGCATGTTATGAAAGTGAGCCAAACATGGACATACTCACATAATTTGTTAGTCAATTTCATAAGTGGTCACTGAAGTTCAACTAAATTCTGCATTGGTCCTTAAAGTATTTTTAGACTAATTTAGTTACTAGTTACTATGATAAAACTAAAATAGGGGGTCGGTTGAAAGGAATCGATTGCTATAATGATCGTTAGTTCACATCAAATTTTAACGAATGCTACGTAGGATACGCATTAATCAGACTTAAGTATAGAATTTTACTCTACGTGGAGCATTGGATCTCATACCTTGTCAAATCACGTAATTGATGAAATATTTTCTCCTTTCTTACAATTTATGTGAACATGTTATGAAAGTGAGCCAAACATGGACATACTCACATAATTTGTTAGTCAATAAGTGGTCACTGAAGTTCAACTAAATTCTGCGTTGGTCCTAAAGTATTTTTAGACTAATTTAGTTACTAGTTACTATGATAAAACTAAAATAGGGGTCGGTTGAAAGGAATCGATTGCTATAATGATCATTAGATCACATCAAATTTTAACGAATGCTACTTAGGATACGCATTAATCAGACTGACAAAGTCATTATATCCTGATTTGAGTCCTATTTTTTTATTTTTTGCCAAAATGCAATTTGAAATAATGTTTTATTGGAAAACGTGTGATTAAAAAATTCTAAGAAAAAGTTGGATTTACATTCAATATTATATTATGGGAGAATGTGCGGTAAAATGAGTTTTTGAAAATATACTTTAAAGACCAATATAAAATTTTACTTTAATTTCAGCCCCCCGTCCCCCTCCCTCTCTCTCTCTCTCTCATACACACATCTTGTCCACATGGATCCAAGAAGGGTTGACAACCGCCAAAATGGTCCAGGCCACGAGATTCTTGTGGGATAACTACACAACAACAGATCGATGGGCCCCCGTCTACAATGGCCCAGTTCGCACTCCCAAAAACGTCAACTCTTCAAATTTTCATTGAACCAACAAGAATTTAATCAGCCCCTTCTAATTTTGGTCAATTTTTTTTTCTGACTTCCCTGCCCAGGGAGGATATGGACACCTCATACTTTTTCCTTATTATCTCGTGAACAAATCATGGATTGATTGTACGCCACTTTATCTCATCCCACAGGCGATTAATCTTAATGAAAGTTTCTTATCGTACCATAAAAAAATAAAAAAATGATTAAGCTTTTCTACTAATCACTGTCTTAAATTGGTATTTCCTCACGCTAGCCATTTGGTCTACTTAATTGTTTTTCTAAATTACTCCATCAACTTGTTTTAAACAAAATCTAGACAATTTTTTGGTTTGAAGTGTTCGGACGAAGTCTTAATTCGTAAGAAATGATATAGATGATAGGCTTAAAAGGGATTGAATTACTTTACCCAATGAATTAACCTTTTAGGACATAACCTCAATTCCCTACATTTTGAATATTTTTCCGTACTCTGAATGATGGGCTTAAAAGGAATTGAGCTACTTTACCGATGGAATTAACCTCTTAGGGTTGAACCTCAATTTCCTATATTTTTAAGATTTTGCCATACATGTGATTCGATGCTCGGAGAGACAATTAATAATTGTACAACTCAACATTTAAACAATTCCTTTAGGGACCAAGAACCTATTGAAGCCAAGACCTCGTAGCATCTTTTTAAAACTTGCATGAACCATACAAATCTATATTTTTAATTTTATTTACTTATAATATTATACATATATATTTGGTTTGAATGGAGAGATCACATGCATTTAAACATGCAAAATATAAAATGATAAGGGTGAACAGAGTCACAAGTTGTGACTAATTCAAACCTACTTTGAATAGAGGAAGAGAGAATCGAAGGGACACAAAGTTTCCAGTATATATTAGGAGAATGTAAGACTTTAATTTAAAATCCCAGTTGGAGGCCAACTGATATAAAGGGTAAGTCAATATGCAATAGGTTGTGAACACATTTATATAATACGAAGTTGGTGAAAATTATGATCTTAATTTCTTCATTCTTGTTAAAGAACGTTACGTAATTGAAATCGAATCAAATCAGAATTTCCATTGTTTTATAGTAGGAATCACAAGACCTTATTATTTTTCATACATAAAGAAAATCATTTAATTTATGCGTGCGTGCGTGAGTCAATTCTTATGCATTTTTCTACTTTGATTTTCTATACGTTCATATTTAAGGGTTTTGATAGGAGGGGCCGTCGTTCTCCTTGAAAATTCTCATTAGTTTCCGTGTTTAGCATCGATCGAGAAGGCCAGAAGGGTCAACTGATACTTCTGGACATTCTGTTTCTTTCTGATAGAAAGGAATGAGAGAAAGTTAGGCCATATTTCCCGGAGACATTGAACAAATTTACAACTATACAATTAATGAAGGATTCGATAGGATCCCTATTTTCTCTGATGTAACTCGGTTTTGCTTTCTCAAACGTTGTGTGTTGATTATGTGGAAGAATTATGTAGTTTATGTCTTGTTTTTTATTTCCTTCAGTAGTTCTTACAATCCTAGCTGTACTGCCGTGGAATAAGCTTAAAGGAAACAGCGCACATGAAATTCAAACTTGTTGATTCGCTCATGAATGTCAAGAAAGAGAGAGTATGGAGAAAACTGATAAGTGCGTTTTTCTACACTTATTAAAGCCATATTACTAAACTTTTGTGTTG
>CAIGRP010092063.1:0-25963 GCA_903798385.1 Fraxinus cuspidata | reverse complement strand
ATGCAAGTCAAAAATGTTTTTTGTCCTTTTGGTCTCATTCCAGTTGAACGTACAAGATGTAGCAACAAATATAATATGTATTTTGTGTATGAACTTTGAAATGTCACTTGTACTTCAAGCTACTTATGAAGTAGTTATCCAGCCAAACATTATTTGTAGTTTGGCTCAATAACTATTCTGCATTCAGAATTTCATATTCTGCTTACTTATATGAAATAGTGTGATGATTTTTGGTCTTCATAGTTGATATAGTTTCTTATTACATCATAATCAATTCTTTATTCTTTGATTTATATTAGATTTTACCCCAATCCTTTTTATAATTAACACGTTCTTTTATTTTTAATAAATTTCTCAAAAATTTATGTACATGTTTTTAATATTAACCAACTAACGTGCAACGTACATTCCCTTCACTAGTCATATACAAATGTATCAAGTGTACCTCGTCTATGTAACAAAACAAAAATATATTTAATTGAAGAGTTGTCACCGTTATTTTTTCTTGTATAAATGCTATTTTATCTTCAAAAAAAAGTGATTATCCACATCAAACCCTTAATTATTAGTACATGTATATCACGATTTACATGATAGATTACATAATGTCACATGACACTCTACAACATCTCAATTTAAAATATAATCAACTTTTTCATCCAATATTTTCCATCTACTTCATGTTATGAGTGTGTTTAATAGATATTATTTAGAAAATAATATATTATTAATAGTGATATGAGAAATATGAGGTTAAAAGTAAAAAAAAGTTATTGATGTGATGGAAAAATATTTTTTTATTAAAGAATGTGTGATTGCAAATGAATTTTGAAAGAATATGTGTCAAACAAGGGGCTATAAAAATATTACATACATTTTGTATATTCAAATAGCAAAATCCAAATTATTATTTGTCCTCTAAATCCTAACAAATACCAATGTTCAAAATGGGGCACATGGCGGAGTTTAGGCACGAGGCAGGGTGACGTGGGTGCTAAATAAGTAGTCAACGACAACTTTGATTGCTTAAGGCACGCCTGGAAGCACCTATATACACTTTTTTAGTAAAAAAAAAATTAATAATAAGTAAAAGCAAATTATTTAGGTTTCAACATGATCACTTAATTTTATATAACATTTCATCATTATCACTCAATGTCCCTTTCACCATTTTCACTAATTTTAAAATGAACAAAATAATAACTTCGTATTATATATATAAAATAAATAAATAAACAAAAATATAAGTTTTTTTAATCTTGAAAACATATATTTTAAAATAAGTTTTTATTTTATTTTTAAGTAACTTTTTTATAATAATTTTTTAATTTATTTTATTTTTTAAAATAAGTTTTTATCGTTTTACCATTTTTAAAATTAATGAAAATGAAAAAAAAAAAAGTTAAGTGATGAAATATTATATGAAATTAAATGACAGGTAAAATCAAATCAAATAGGATGATTATGATGACAATAAGTAAAAAAAATGAATGACTATGATAAAAAAAAAAAAAATTCAAATTGAGTCGTCATTAATAAATTTAACCCTTTATCTATAGCATTTTTCGGTCTAAGAGGTTATTGACCATCAATAAATCATATTCACATTTCAATACAAATGTCAATGGCTCGAATAGCCCTTATGCCCAATTCTTAAATGCGTGTGATGAGCTTGGTCGAGTATATAGTGGGCATCAATGGGCTCAGGCCCAACGCATACGCATATCGGCCTTTTGGATGTGCATACGAATTGGCCCATTCATTAAAGCCTAATTTCCACATTACAAGGTAAGGCCCGTACATAAGGCCCACTGCACGTTGCAATATTTTGCCACCATTTCCACACTGCCCATGCTTCAAGAAAAACAACGATATACATAATTGTAGGAAACCTGTGCGAAGTCAATTTCTCTCATCACCGACTCTTTCGATGTCAGCCAAACAAAATAATTGTAGGAAACCTGTGCAATGTCAATTTCTCTTATCACCGACTCTTTCGATGTTAGCCAAACAAAATTATTGAAATTTTTGAAATTAGAAATGCAAAGAGATTAATGATTTTTGAAATTAGAAATACATATTAATTCATATAATTAAATAATATAGTCTAATTTTGAGATGGTAAAGATTAATTAATTTTTTAGACAAATTCTATTTTAACAAAATGAGAAAAATGAAATCCATGTACGTTTCAATGAAATTAAACACAAATCCAAATTGATCCTTTAATTCATCAAAACGATTCAGTAGCAATGTTTTGTAGCATCACTTGAGATCTAATCTCTCAGTCCAAGTGTTGGAAATTGAAATATTGCTTCATCCTCATCAAATTGTTCACCAGAAATCAATTCTAAGAATTTATTTTTAAAAATTAACATAAAATCTCAAGAAATTTAACAAGAAAAATCTAAAATATCATTAAGACAAGAAGAATACGAATTGGTGGGTAAGTAGATTACTCAGTGGCAATTTTAAGTTTTAGGTTCGATTCTGCCAGCAAAGCGTCCTCAAATTTGAAGTCAGAAGAGGGAGCTTTTTATCCTCATCGTAAATTTCACTTTCCCCACACAATCTTCCAAGGCAAATCAAAATATGAATTTCTCAAAATCTACTAAAAATACAAAATAGAATACGAAAATATAGATAGAGATGCATATATGTATAATAAATATAGATTGAAAAAAAAATGATATAGGAAGAAGAACGCTCGGTTCAGCGGGGTTATCGACATGCAAGCAATCATCTCTAGAAAGAGAGACCTGCAATCCGGTCTGTTGAGCTTGAAATTTGGAAGTCGTCACTGCGATTCTCCCTTCCATTTGATTAAACATTTAGAAAATCAAATTGTAACCGTAAAATCAAAGGAGAAAAGAGAACGAAAATTAAAATACCAGATCAACCTAAAAACTGCGTGAATGCAGCAGTTTATATGAGCATTTATATAGATAAGAATTAGGGTTTTGTTCAACACAAGACTGCGGTTTTTCTTGGGCTTCGTGATTATTTATGTCGAGAAAATTTCACAAATAGCAGTAGATCTGACTAAAATTGATTGGTAGGACTCCTTGGTAAAAAAAAAAAAAAACATGAACGGTCCCCTAACTTCACAATGTATGCGGAAAACATCCTTAAACCTTAAAATAGAACTTCATTAGTCCATTACATGTTAGTTGTGAACACTTTAGTCCCAAAAAAAAAATTTCTTTCATACATGGACAATGAATTGATGACATGGCATTATGTCATAACGTTACTTCGATAAATTATACGTCAAGAAGGATAAGGTCACACTATTTTTTAAACAAGAAATACGCTTTTATTGTAGTTGAATTATGAAAACAAGAAAATTAAAACCAAGAAAAAGACACTTTTGTCAATTATTCCAAGAAAATGAAAACCAAACCTTATCCATTCTTATGAAATATCCAAATCATATTCGTAGTTGGAATTTTTCCTTTTTTTTTTTTGCTTCAATTCGACCAAATCTTCAAATTTTTTCTCTTCAACATCTCAACACTGCACTGCACGGCGGCACCCCACTTTCGTACCATGGTCACTAACTAATAATAAAGATTGTATGGTCGTGCTAATTTTGTTGTACCCAACGGGCTGACGAATAAAAATATCATATATTATTTTTCTTCATATAAGATATTATTTTATCTATGTTTGTTTCGTTGTCGAAACGTATGTGGCTTCAAATTTCAGTTAATCATTAGCACGAAATGTACATTTAAATGATAACTGAAATTTCTTGCCGTAAATGACTTTGTTTATTTGGTCCTTCATTTATAGATTTTCTTATGGCGAGCCTCTCTCCCTCCAGATTGTTATGCCTTTCATGTGGATTAAAATTTACCTGACAAAGAATTTTGCTAAGGTACGTCCATTATTGTTAGTAATCATCTTTCATTGGGCTTCGATGAATAGCTCTTCCGTCATCAACTTTTTTTTATTTTTATTTTTCAATACTGAGCAGACGTAAATGCCCATACACGATCTTATGATTTTATACTTACATGTATTTGTTGATCATTATAAAATTTTATGGTTAGCTAAGTGAAAAAAGAAGAAGATGAAAGTGACATGTTCAAATCATTTAATTTGGATCGCGACCAACGGTACACCAATAACCCACAATCAAATTTCCCACCAGATTTTTATCCTTTGAACAGTTCTATTTCTATAATATGCCCACCACTTGAAACCAACACTCTACTGTAATAGTCCCTTTTGTCTCCATTCATCTATGCTCAAACTCTCAAACAAATTGCTTTCAATTCTACTAACTCTTTAACTTTCAAGAAATGTTTTCTTCATCTCGAGTTTTAGCAATTCCACACTCAACTACACCGTGTTATTCATCCAATTCTCGATATTATCTCCAGGGAAAGCTAAAATCTAATCTCAAATGGAGATCAATGGCATTAGATTCAGACGCTTCTTCAATGGATTCAGATTCATCGACAAATGAAAACTCTGCAGCGTAAAATATTTATAAACCTGTAACACATGATGTCGTTTTAACATAGTTTTAGATTTGCTAGTGTGTTCAATTTCAGGTTTTGTATAATAGAAGGGCCGGAGACTGTGCAAGATTTTGCTAAACTGGATTTACAGAAAATTCAGGATAATATTCGAAGTCGTAGGAATAAAATCTTTTTACATATGGAGGAGGTTAGTTTTCACTTAACAAGGTTAACATTTCAAGAAGGAACACCAAGTCTTAATAGATTGTTAGATTCTTATTTTTGAATGATTCTTTGGTGTGCAACTCTCTAATTTCTGGTATGTTTTGCTATTTATATACGCGTTGTACTGTTGATTTGTGGTAACAAAAAAATTCGTAGGTTCGTAGGCTAAGAATACAGCAAAGAATAAAAAGCGTGGAGCTGGGGATTTTAGAGGAAGAGCAAGAGAATGAGCTTCCTAAATTTCCTTCATTCATTCCATTTTTGCCTCCTCTGGTATGCTTTCTTTGCATATTGTTAATTCTTCTCTCGTCTTGCCATATAGTTAGTGTCTAACAAATTTATCCTCCCAGACATCTGCAAATCTTAAACAATACTATGCAACTTGTTTTTCTCTAATTACTGGCTTCATGCTTTTTGGTGGACTTCTTGCTCCCACTGTAAGTTTTGCTGCACCAGAAAAGTTTCACAGGTTACTGAGGAAATTGTAATTATATGTTCTTGAAAAGGTCGCGTAGGTTCTAATCCACGTCTTGCCTTTTTGTTGCTTATATCAGCTGGAACTAAAACTGGGATTAGGAGGGACATCATATGCTGATTTTATCAGCAGTATGCATCTACCTATGCAACTGAGGTACGCTTCTAGGATGTCCTTATATTGAAAAGACCAGTTGGTCCCACAAAATTCGTGGATAATAGTTGTGAATGTGTGGTCAAAATTGAAATTTGATGATTATGTGTTCTTATTGAGAGAGTGATTTTTGTGAACTTTGTAGTCAGGTTGATCCCATTGTGGCATCATTCTCGGGAGGGGCGGTTGGAGTAATATCTGCATTGATGGCAGTTGAAATAAACAATGTAAAACAGCAGGAGCAAAAGAGATGCAAGTACTGTCTTGGAACTGGTAGTTAACGCGCGGTCTGACTATTATTTATCTTAATTTTGGTAGGAAATGGTTCGCATATGATATATTGACATAATTAACGCGCTTTGTCATGGCCACAACTTTTACTACTCTTCCAATCTTTGACATGTTTTTCATTTGATATAAGGATACCTTGCTTGTGCACGCTGTTCAAACACTGGATCTATTGTTCTTATTGAACCGGTCTCAACAGTAAAAGGTGGGGATCAGCACCTCTCGCCACCTAAAACCGAAAGATGTTCTAATTGTTCAGGGACAGGAAAGGTATGCTCTCGGATCACAATGTCGGCTATTGGTGTCGGTCTGCTTCTACATTCTGCGTTCGGATTTCTAAACAACTTTTACGTACGATCTACCTTAACAGGTCATGTGCCCTACGTGTCTTTGCACGGGGATGGCTATGGCAAGTGAGCATGATCCACGGATCGACCCCTTCGACTGATCATGTGTGATTTTTCCCTTGGACTGCGGATTGCTTGAAGGTGTAAAGCTTTTGTCTCACATATCGTTCATGCCAAAGCTTACTGTGGTTGTCAAGAGGAACACAACTCTGTTTTAGGAAGGCAAAATGTGCCTTTGTATTGTAATTTCTTGTGATGCTCAGCAACTCTTACCCTTCCTCTCGTGGGTAGGGGTCCGGTCATGATTTACACAAAAAGTTACTAATACGGGACTTTGAACTTTAAGTCATTCCACATCTTTTGCTTCCCCTTCACGTGTCTCTTATCTCGTCTGTTAGCACATTTTGAGAAGTGTTTATAACTATTTAAATTATAAACAGATATATATGAATGATTAATAAATGAGTAGTACTTGTGTGTTCTTTAAAACGTGTGACTAAAATGTAGCTTGACTATTTTTAACCGTTTATATACATGAGCTCAACATAGACAAAATTCAAACTTCATATGCTAAAAAGCATATATAAGTTTGCTCGACATTTCACGAGAAAGGAGTGGATTATCGACTATATTCTCATCCTGAAGTTAAATATGATATTTATTTATTAGAATCTAAAATTTATGTACTCAGATGTATGGTGATCACACCTTGTTTTGGTATATATTTTTTTTAATAAATTTTGTGAAAAAAATGATTTTGTGGAAAATGTAAGGTTATAAAATAGGAAAAATTAGGATTTACGTACAAAATTATTTTATTGAAGATTGCATTCTCAAAAGTGAGTGGAAAAAAAATGAATTCTTGAAAATGAAAGCCAAACAAGGCACATAGTAAACTTATGTGGCTTTAGGGCATTTCCAACCATACATCACACCAATTTGATGCAAAAATTCACTCCAACTATATACCGAATCTCTGCACTAATTTGGTGCAATGAATATGTTTAATTTATTCATATTGGATCGTTTTCTTTATTTTTATTAAGTGTATTTTTTAAAAATTTATTAATAAATGCAATTTTTTAGTCAATTAAATATAATTTTTAATTTAATAATTTTAATAGTAATATATTTTATAGTTAAAATAATTTTTGAAATAAATTGGTTGTTAAAATTTTAAAAAATGAGAAATAAATATTTGGTATAATAATCGAAGGTAATTCTATATATTGATGCGAAAGTTGCACCTAATGAGTAAATGATACAATTGCGATAAAGATAAAATCGATTAGTCGCTTTTTATTGATAGATTAAAGCATAGCAGCTCGAGAATTCACGAACTGAAGAGCGCACATCTCGAAGACGCGTACTAGAGATACTTCGTGATGCTTGTTTCGTATACGAATACAAGGACCCAGCCCATTCTATCTGCCGTAAGTAGCCCTTAGGGAAGAAAGAGAGCGAAGCCAGATTCTTTTCAGATATAATTTTTGAATTTAGAAAATAATAAACGGGAAAAAAAGGGGAGACTGACAGAAAATATGGAAGCCCTGAGAGCCTCGTACGGAGAAACATCATCCGACTCCGAAACTGATTCAGACCCGACCAATTTACCCGAATCGAATAAATCATCCTCTACTCTCCCGCTACCCCCTCTTGATCTCCTCCAACCCTCAAATTCGTCCGGTAATCATTTTTTCCCTACTTGTTTTTACATATTAATAGTTCTTAAATATTTGCCCACCAATTGTTTGATATTTTGTTTATTAAAGGTGCATTTGATTGCTCATTACAAAACAATCAACCCAATAGAGTCCGTAACTTTCCCCACGTTGAAGGCAATTTTGCTTTGCATGTTTACATCCCAGGTAATTCATTTATTTAATTTTCTGGATTTATTCCTTTTTGGGTTTGATGTTCAATGGTGATTTTGCTTGTTGGGTTTTAGTTAGTATACCGTTGGTACCAAGAAAGGAGCTATCCCTGTTTTTGAGAGGGGTCACAACTGTAGTACCCGGACTTCATGTGGTTGATGTAGATATCCCATTAAATAATTTGGTTCATGATGTACGAAAATTGGAGCAAGTTGTATTAGGGAGGGAGTTTCATGTGAGTTTGGGAAGAACTATTCCGATTCGAGTGCATCAACGGGAATCCATAATCGATTTGCTTCGCCAAAGGCTCCATTCCCAGAGGAGGTGAGATTGCATGGAATTCAAAACTCGATATTGTGCAGTTTCATATCTTTGGGTTCTTGCGTTTCCAGTTTCAAGTGATGCTTATAGATTAGTGGTTGCTAAAATGGAAATAGGTATTGGATTGATTTCAATAAATGGGAAGTTTTCGTCAATGATGATCGTACCCGAACATTTATCTCAATGGAAGTTACAACAGGAGGATTATCTGAGGTATGACGTAATTAATTATGCATTGGAAGATTTATTTCATATAATTTCCTTTGTAAAGCTATTTATATGGATGTTTTTATGAACTTTTGCTTTAGTTTCCAAAGTCTGTATCTGGCAACTGAAGCCGGAGCCTTAGAACCGGAATAAGAAATGCTTATATTCTAATGTGATTAAAGGTTTGTATGGATTTTTATCCAAGGCTCTAACCTCTGCCATTAGACATATCCGAAGTGCTTTTGGGCGACATCTACCTAGATTCATGTCTACCACACAATTATATTTTTGGTCTTACAAATGCAGATGTCCATCTGGACCATTGGATATAGCCACACACATTGCATTGTTACACCATGAAAGGCAAGGGTTGATTTTACTTTGTCAGCTTTCTTATTTTAATTGGAAACTTTGGTTTTCAGGAAAGACGAGGATTGATTTTTTACTTTCAATCCCTCAATCCTTGTATTACTTTGTTTTATCATTACTAATGACAAGAAAAATGTGCTAGGAGATGTACCATCTACAAGACAAATTATATGTATTCTTTTTAATTAATTTGAGAACTGTGTTGGTTGTTTCACTTCTATCATGTTCGTGGTGCAAAGATCGTGGACGTGGAGGTTTTTCAAAGTACAAGACTTTTCAGCATCACTTTAACATTGTCTTGTTTTATATACCCTATCATGAATAGTAATCTATCCTTTCTCTTCAGGGTAATTATAGTTAATTTAGATAGTTATATGGTCTTGCAGTTATTATATCAGTAATTTTAGTTAATGTTATGGGCTATTTTATGGCTTAATTGAACAATCTTTCTTGCGATATGATTGTATCAATCCTTCGAGTCTACTAGCTCTGTGTGTGTGGCTCTGAGTGTGTGCTTCGCTGTGGGCCTGTATGTCGCTGTGGGTGTGTGCACCGTTGTGGGTCTGTGTGTGGGGCTGAGCTCCAATTAATTGTACTTGTCCTCTCTCATAAGGCAATACATTCTTGTCAGTATTACCTGCTTACTAGAAACTTCAATTTATGTTCAAAGGCTTAAACTTATTTAGATTGTGTCATCTCAGATAAGAAAACAAATTCAAGCTGTAAACGAGGTTTACAGGCTACATAATCTACCAGAGTTTTATAAGGTTAGTTTAACATTTGGCTTTGCATTTATCTTTATGTCCATTGGTTTCTGATATTAACAACTCCAGTCAATATTCTCCTTTTTAAAGCTGATTTATACGCAACTGTTTCTATGGCGTTCACAGGATCCACGCCCTCATATATCTGTAGCTTGGGCTTTTGGCGATATCAGTGATTCCCTGAAAAGAGTGATTGAAGAGGAGACTAAGAGAGACATTACCAACGGGAACTTGTCACGGAAGCGCATTTTTACCTGCAAATTTAGCGGCATTTCATGTAAAATAGGTAACAAAACCTTTGACATATGCAGAGTTCAGGAAGATCAGGCTTGATGGATTGTCCACCTATATTGGTTGGAAAGAGAAATGAAGAAAAGCAGTAACATTGTGTTTGTAGCATTTCAAGAGTTTTAACAATTATTAGGGTATTTATGGATATTCACAGGTGAAAATACGACATTGGCAGTTGGGTTTCTTATTTGACTAATAAAAATGAGTTCTACTACATGTACTGAATTTTTGTATATATAGGTAGGTTGATATATGCATGTGTGACATGCATCAGAAATTCAAATTAAGGGACAGACATATGTATCTGTCAACCTATCTACAGTAGTAGAATAATTGAATAAAAATTATGTACATGCAGCTGTCTCCTGAGCACTTCCTTCGCAAGTGTTGCAAACATCATAATACCTTGATTATTAATTCATATCTTCCTGATTGATATTGCTTTGGGTACCTAGTAACTGATTTCTTTCAAAAAGCTTGATGGTGGATAAGAGCGGGGAAATTACTGGTGAGGAACATTAAGAGCAACGAAGCTTCACTGAACAATTCCACGCTCATTGAAGTTTACGATAACGTAGTGGGAGGCAGCACGCGACTTAGGAGGGAAAAAAGATCGAATCAGATAATTATCACCGTTATTACAAAAAGAGCCATACAAGCTTCATTTGTTTATATAAGATAATCCTCTCCTAAATCTTCCTTTCGACTACACACGAACAAATAAGCTCAAAAAAAATATAAAACGCAGACAATCCAATTCAGTTGGAGCCAGATTCAAAGTGGCAGAAGAGCAAGGATAAAAAATCCATTAACCCCTCCGAGTCACAATTATTCAGGCAGAAACTGAGCTGCCCCAATTACAAATTAGAATTGAATGAATCAATGCCAAAAGTTCATTCTGGACTCCAATGGTTATGTTTCTTGAGCAATGAAAAACGGCTCAAAGTCCGGGAATGGACTCAAGATTGTATTTCTCTTGGGCCGAATTTTCAGTCTCAGAATTGTCCTGCCCCTTTGGTTGTTTAATGGCATCCAGAGTTTGTAGGTACGTATAAGAAGCATTACGATTTGATGAAACACTCGGATTGCTAATTCTGCTGGCAAGGAAGCGACGAATCAATCCCCTGAGGAATGGAGCCATGGTATCAGGTTCATGTTCCAAATAGTACATTATTCCACCCATACATGCGCAGAACAAAGCCACCTATAACAGTTCAGAGTCATCCAGGGAATAGAATTAGTTAACCTTCACAGACACTGTTCGAAACAAGAAAATATCCTTAAGGACACTACATGGTTGTTACCTCAGCATTCTTGATATCTGGAAGCAATCGGCGGTTCACTAAAATATACCACAAAGATTCTCCTGCTCGTGGAAGAACATACAAAGCAAGTTCACCGCGTCGAGCTTTCTTTTCTAATAGTACAGAAAGGGCAGCTATTCCTCCAGCAACCCAATACACGAGCTTGTGATCCTTCAATGCTACTTTTCTGTGGGAACATATTACTCCCTGTTCGTGACATTGAGAAGTAAATCAGAGAACTTGTGGAGGCATATGAAATTGTACAAAGGAACAGTTACCTGAAAAATTCCAACAAAAGCAGACAAGAAAGTTGTTGAGCGAGCAGCTTCTATAACAGCACGCCAGCAGGTGCGAACTGGAGCATCCATGAACTGAAGTTTTTACAACAAATTATTGATTAGAATATATCAAAAGACTTCAGCTAAATTATCAGCTGCTCTAAAGCAAAATGATGCAGTCCTCCCATGTCCATCTTTCTACTATTATCCTCTTTACAAGGAAAGACAATCCACAATGCCGAAAACTTGATGATCAATGTAAATAATTATAAAAGGCTATTCTGGTTTTAAATGCAACTAACTTTTTTTAGGTTTTGCCATCTTCATAGTAACGACATCTCAGAAAATATGCATGGGACAACACAAAAAATTCCCTTAGATGAGAATATCAAAAACTTCCACAACAGTGAGCCAAAATAGACTCCTGAACTTATTGTCTTACACTTACTTTTCCATATTCCCATAAATAAGCGGATAGGAAGAAGAACCCATTCTTGCTCTAAATAGGATTGGTATTAATTTGACAAATGGACATGTACCTAAAAATTATGTATTTGGATCAATATGAGAGGTAAAATCCATTCTTGATCTGACTAAGTAGATCACTTTGATCACCAGAAAAGTGCAATATTAAAAACCGATATCTCATACAGTAACTATTCATTTCTTCCTTTTTCTCTTCGTTTTTATTTACTCAATCTTCTATCCCCCTCTCTGCTGATTATTTTTTATTTCGTACTATTTTCCGGAGGGAGGGGGGATGGGTTGTGGAGCAAAACTAAATGAAAGCAAGTACCTTTTGCAAGCGAAGAACAACAAAGGGCACAAACGTCAAAGAGAAGTACAGAGGAAATGTTTTCCTAAAAGTAGCTGATGCAGCATTGGTATTATGTAGCAAGCATGAGTTTGCGCCTGGGTGGATCATAGAACAAGGGATAATAGTGGGAAACTCTTCCAACTTTACTGTGCTGGGTCCTTTTGTGGTGGACAGGTAAGCAGATAGCGAGGCAACATCAACTGGAGATCCCCTACAACAATCCCTCACAGCTTTATACACAGGTTTAGCAACTGGCCCAGTTTTCTGAATAAAATCTTGATACGACTTTGGCAAGCTCTCAGGACGCATTATGAAGGCATACATGACCTGTTAAGATGTTATTGAATTGGACAGCAAAGAAAGTTATTACAGAAGAAAGAAATAAATAGAACTTGAACAAATAGAGGGCATAGTAGAACATATTGTCGGTGAGTTATAATAACTAACACCTCCTCAAAAGTTAGAAGAACCGAAATAATATGTAAAGCCACCTCTAATAAGAACTATAACGTCATACGCATGCGATCTTAATTTATGATCAATCAGTCTGTAAATTACCTGTGCACATGCTATTGCAAAGAGAAGAGTATCTCCATGACTCCAATGACTTCCCCAAAGGTGAAATTTGTTTTTGGACTTAGCAGAATTATATGCACACTGATTTAATAACACATCAATTAGACAGGAAAATAAAGAATAGAACTCTTCCTAGAACGTCATGATAAACAAATTTTGAATATCAACAGGAGAGAATTCACCTACCTGAGCAAGCCTAGCCAAAAGATATAAAGAAAGTGTGCGTCTCCGGCCGGAATCATCTAATGCCAAAATAGACAAACCTGCTACTGAACCTGCTAAAATTCTGCTCCATCATCCCCTTTAACAAAGTCATATATATGGAATTGGATACATCATGCATCAACAACCAAAATAACTTATAGATTTCATAAGAATTGTAGCATATAATGATCTTAAAAATAAAGTAAAAAAGTATTACTTCATAACTTACGCATTTATTGGCGTTTCATTCTTTCTCAACTTCCTCAACAAACATCTAAGAGCATGATAGGAACCAGTGAATCCCCCAAAGAGCAAACCAATTCGACATGCTTCCTCTCTTACTATTAGGTCTTTCTCGGATACCAGTTGCTGCAATCAAATCCATAGTTCAGCACAAGATAACGGAGATTTACTGCATTTGCATATCTGAGTGCAGAATGCATTCACATAAATACAGAGAAAAAGGTTTCCCTCAGGCATGTAACAGCAGGAAAGGTTCAATCAGTACCCATGCATTTTACCCATGTGAGGCAAGGCATGCATCAAAACAGATCAATAATAATTAAAAAGAATATATAGAAATATGTTAAAATGCTCATAAAAAACCATATACCATCTTAAAAATCTATAATAAAATAAATTAATAAAGTTAAAAGTATAACTTGCAAACAAACATATAATATATCAATAAAGTAGTAAACAATAAGTTCTCAAATTAGTAATCAATAATAATATATATATATATACACACACACACACATACACACACACACATATATCTACAACTAAAAGTAAAAAAAAATCTAGAAATCTCCTATATCATCAATACCGATACGGAGGCTTCCGTCCCAAGGACGAAAGGGGAAGTTATTCCCCTTCACCACACAGAGCCTGGAAGCCTACTAACTAAGGAAGCTCCATATTCTATGTAAGTTGGCAGCAATCCAAGTGGTGAGTGGAACTTAGGATCTTTAAGGAAATATCAACATTGTATTTCCATCATTATCAGTTTCGCCTCATCTGTTATCATCATTCTCCATTTGCCATGTTGCCTTCTTCTTCTCCTTCCCCACAGAAGGAAGAAGAAAGAAAACAATAGTACTGCACACGTTCTAAGTTATAAAAAATACTCCAAAAGGCTGAGGTTGTCAATAAAACGTCCTGAAAATGCTATGGAAATAAATACTTAAGTCACCCTAAAATTTAGTCTTGAGGCATAAGCCTAGATAACTCTAGGCACAGCTCTCAATAAATGGTGACATAAGCCTTACAAATGATGTGGGACTTCGGGTGTAAGCTTCATACAACCTTTAAAACAATGATTATAGGATATCCATAGAGTACAGAATCATTTGTGAATTGAAAATGGAAAATATCCTTTATTTTACATTAGAAAAACTTATCGTAGCAATGGAATAGGTTACAAATAAAAAATAGTATCAATAATGTCTGTAACTAAAAGAAAAAAATCCTTTCACAATTTAATATCATAAAGATGAACGAGAAACCATTTAAAGTTCATATTTACAAAAAAAATTTAAAGAAATTATATAGTTCACATTATTCAAAGTACTAAATAATTTTTTCATTTTTCCAAAAATTCTTTAAAAAGTGACCTACAAGTTAAACAGGTAATCAAGGAATACGGTGCCTTAGCCATGGCAATCTCCGATTTGGGTATGATAACTACATACCCAATTCCCTCTACAATATTTATAGTTAGCTACTATATCCTCCCAACACACTCAGACAAATTCATAAAAAAGCTTCCACACTCTGTCTTTATCATCACACATTTGACACCTAAATTTTTCAATAAAAAAAAAAATAAAAAAATAAAAAAAAATATATATATATATATTTCTTCCAAATAATTTACCTTAATATTTCCCACTAAACTCACATCCAAACAAATTACTTCAACCGTTTAGGAAACCATTACAATATCCATATTCTGTTTTCTTACATTTAATTAACAGCAAATAAGTACATTTCCCATATCATCTAATCAATGTAAACAGCTGCATTTCATAACTAAAATTCCAATTGCTATTTTAGCTGGTCCATAGTTGTTCACTAACTGTTCACTAACTACATCGTCCTAACTCAAAAACAAATATATTATCCAAAACAAGATGAATTGAGTCAACCCTATACTCCAGCTAGCTTAATCAGTCATCAACTATCATAGTAAAGACTATGAATTCTACATTAACGATTACCACACACAATTGAACCTTGAGATCGAGATCATCAAGTACCGAATATTATAATTGAAATTCAAAAGTATAACTTCCAGCATATACAGCAAGGGTTTCAACCTTTAGATCGAGGAGAGAAGAATAAGACTTGAGGCGGGCGAGCTTAAAGGCGCGGAGGAGGATTCCAACTCCCACGCGAATGCCATAAGAAAGGAGGAAACTCTGGCATAGGTTTCCAACGGCGTTCGCAACGCAGGACTCATCGTGATCACACGGATGTTGGAGCCCATCCTTGGCGCGCCTCTGCCGCATCTGCAGATCCTCTATGGCCTCTCGCAGCCGCTCCTCCGCCTCTCGCAGCCGCCGCTCAGGCGCATCGGCCGGTTGTTGCTGCGGCGGCGGCGGCTGCGAAGAATTACGCATTTTTGTGTAAAATAGAGAGGTTTCAGCATCCGAGGAGAGATTTCGTATTTTTTTTTCCCCTGTTTGGTACTGTGAAACGGAATAGTAATGCAATAAAAAAGGGTTATCTGACTTTGCTAGGGGAATTTCACCCTCGGTCAATGAACTTTCAGAAAGAGTTCAGTTGGATCATTAAACTTTAATTTAAATTCAAATTTATCACTTTTTCACATTTCTTGAGCTACCATCCTCCATAATGAAGATGTTGGCAGTCATACTTTAACTCTGCATAATTACTACATGATACTCTAAAAATGATTGGTATAACAATATGTCAATATTTTTACATTAGAAGATTATTATTTTAGTATTTTTACTAGTGGTAAATTGATGTTGGAATACCGAATATGTAACCACTTCACCCCAAAAGTGGTAAGTCATTAAAGAAGTCAATTCACCGTACATCAACATTTGAAGTTGGTTTGCACTCTCATTTGTGCCACCAATTTTTGACCTTTTTCTTTCAAATATTTTTTATACATCTTCTTATAAACATTTTATTTTTTTTCATTTTAACTCCAAGTTGAATTAAGCCGTTTTGCCAGAATTTGGTGTCCACCCTTTGACAGAAGTAGCGTTTGGTAGGTGTTCATTGGTGCAAAAATTGTTGTGCTTTTTCAAACAGGAGAATGACAGAATGTTATGTGACACTATGTCAAAAAATGTGTATGCTATTAAAATGTGGAACTTGGAATTTTAATCCCTTCAAAATATCGGCACAGCTCAGATATAATCGAGACAGATACTTCAAATCAAGCAAAAGAAGGATTCAGCTTCCCTCCCAACTTATATCTCGAGTGAGCTTCATGTTGTGAGGATTATGAGGGCGAATCTCATGAACTTGAGATGTTATATTGTCACAAACGATCTCAGCCCATTTACAGCTATCTTCGCCAGCCCAAGAAGAGAGCCGTTTTTCCAGGATCTTGTAAATCATTCTTGAACAGCAGAAGGGCTTTCCTCACAGTAGAGAATGCTTTGCAGAAGCAAGTATTAGGTGCTAATTTAATTCATAACCAGAGGCAAAAGAGAATCCCCATAGATCTGGTAAATAGAACCATGATCACTCAAGAACAGAGTCAGGTGTAAATAATTATAGATGTGTTTGATTGCCTATTTGTATCCCTTAGCCTTCATTTATACTTGATGCCTTGACAGCATGAGTTTTTTTGAAGACAATTTAGTAAAATAAACTAATCTGTTTATTTCGACATGCAATGTCTAATGTGGAAGAACTCTATGTTGATACTACATCACAGTGTCGTCTTTCACATCAGACATTCTATTAGAAAAACTAAAGAATTTTAATTAAATAACCTAACTGAAACCTAAGGCAAACTTAATAAAATAAAGTTAATGACTAACATGAAAATTAGACTAACTTTATTTTGAACCCATTTAATATTTCGTTATTTTTATTATCTCCAAGTAGTAGTATCAATTATTTGCTAGAGGAAGTTGATTTTTTTTCAATACTCGACGCTATGAACCCTCCTAAGAGTGTCCTGCTGTCACTTTCCACAGGAAATATCTAGGAATATTTCCACCAAAAATATCTCAATTAAATACGAAAACGAGAATTTGAGACTGATATATAGGGGCTGCTATACATTTCATTTTCAACCATTATGCAAGCAACCCTCAAAGGATTCCCATCCGAATACGGGAGACTTGTATTCAAACAATGAGCTAGCACAAGAATAGTCGTATTCTGTACTGAGTCAATCATCCAAACATAGGGGGATGTATGACAATAATTGTAAAACAAATCCAGAATATCTTAACGGTTGTCAAATAAGCAGAACATAATTTATCACTGCTATAACTAAGAGAGGGCGATTTTATGTCCAAAGAAAGATAGATGAGCTTAATGGAAGAGAGAGATGTTGAGACTTTAGCTTATATATTCAAATCTTCTGGTGCTTAGAACACGACAACCAGTTAAGTAGAACAACCAGATTTGATCATGCAAAATAACATCTTCCAAATTCGAAGTAAAGAGAAAAACACAAAAGTTGATCTCATAGAAGAACTGCTGGATTTACTTTCTTTACCGAAAGTTTGAAGACATAGTCACCTTAAAGAAGGTGGCACTATCACATGAGTAAAACCTTAATTGAAACAATAACATTGAATACAAACAATTTGTTGCTCTGTTTCCTCTTTCAAAATGACGACATCAAATTGGGTATACTGCATCAACCAGTTTGAAATAATTCTAAGAATAGAAGAAAGTTTTTATTGAACCATGAGACATTTTGGAGAACAAGCATTTGTTGAGCGCCACAGATGAGAACCCTAGGCTTCCCAACCCCTCAATAATGTGGCACGAGCAACACGATTCACACCCAGAGTGAAGGCTCCCATGCGAAGGTTGCAATCGTGAGACTGACACATATTCTTGAGGTTAAGGAAGGCTCTTGTCATGTATTTCTTAAGCTCCCGATTCACCTTCTCTTCATCCCACATAAAACCTTGAATGTTCTGTGTACAAAATTAATAACTACATCTCAAAGAGTTTCGAGAATGATATCTTTAAAAAATTATTCATCAAATAATTGAATCAACAATCACGCTGTCATGTCATGCTTGTCTATTCCCCCATTGATTAACAAATTTATAAGAATTCGTAGGAGGAATTACAGAAAAATATAAACACTTGAAGTCATCTATTGCAAAATATCTTACTGTTACAATAATTGTGAAAATAAACTAATTTAATTTATCACCTATTCGGTGTCAAAAAGAATACTATGAAAAATTTAATCCAATATTTCAGGTGATTGATATGCGAATATGTAGATGTTTTAAAATGATTAAACGATTTGTTAATTTAATTGCTCACTGTTCTTAGTAAAATTGAGAAGATAAATTATCAATTTCTCTTTACAACAAGATCAAGTGAGAAGAAATTACCTGAACCCACTCGAAATAGCTTACTGTCACTCCTCCTGCATTTGCATATATGTCAGGGAGTATTATAACTCCTTTCTTGGACAAAATCTGCAACAACACAACATTTTGTCATTTAAAATAAGTATATACCAGAAGAGAGAACTTAAACCATACTTGGGAGCAGCTTCGCACCTCATCAGCTTCTGGGTCGGTCGGATGATTTGCTGCCTCTATGATGTACTTGGCCCTGACGTTTCCAGCATTTTCTCTTTCAATCAAGAAAAGAAATGGGTAAAAGTTAGTTGGGACTAAAAAGGTTCAAGAATTCAATACGAAACATGTGAAAGAATGAGAATCCGAACGTCCAACAAAAACTAAGCAAACAAATATGTAGTCGTTGGACAGATTTCACTCATGAAAACACCTTGCTGCATTCCGTTGAAGATTTTGTGCAATAATTAGGAATAACACCAACCACATATTCTGTTAACCTGTTCAAAACTCCACCTAGAGCGCATGGTATGAGAACGTCACATTCATGAACGAGCACTTCATCAGAATCCATTGCATCACCACCATCGAAATCAGTTAACCTTCCAGTTTTCTCCTTGTGTTGAAGCAAAGCTGGTATATCAAGTCCATTAGGATTCTTCACTGCTCCGGTTATGTCACTCACAGCTACAACCTTACCACCTTTCTCGTGTATGAGCACTGCGGCCCACGATCCAACATTTCCAAACCCCTGAATGACAATGCTTAGTTAACGTTGAATATTGCAAGTATATTGTGCATCTACATGGTTTAGAATGGATAAAATGGAGTTCAAATTTACTTGAATGAAAGTATACCTGAATGGAAAATGTTAAATCTTTTATTGACTTGCCATGGTCGGCGAGTAATGCTTCTGTGGCATATACGACACCACGGCCAGTTGCAGCCTCCCTGCCTAGTGAACCGCCAAGATCCTGACATGCAAAGGTAAACATTGAACTTCCACGGCGAAGATGGAATCTCATCTTAATTTACAAGAGATATCAAAAATATAATATTTAGCATCATCGAAATATTTACAATTGGTTTTCCTGTCACAATAGCAGGCGAGTGACCATGAAATTTTGAGTACTCGTCCAAAATCCATGCCATAGTCTGCACATTACAAACACGTTAATCACTTCCGTTCTATGAAATATGTTTATGACCCCGACAGATGAAAATTATTGAATAAAAAAAAAGGGGTAATAGAAATTATTAACCTGAGCATTGGTTCCCATGTCAGGTGCCGGTACATCAGTATGAATTCCTATAAGATCGTGAATCTTCTGTGTAAAGACACGGGTAAGGCGTTCCAACTCACTCTTGCTTAAATCTTTTGGATTACATCCTATGCCACCCTTAGCTCCACCATATGGAATGTCGGCTACAGCAGTCTTCCAAGTCATCAGTTGGGCAAGAGCATTTACCTCATCAGGGTCAACCTTTCAGTTTTTAAGAGCACGTCAGCACAAAATATGAATAAAAACAATTTCAAATGTTAGCTCCGGATGTAAATAATGAGACAAAAAGATTCCGCAATTACAAAATGTGAAAAGTTAGTAGAAAGGGCCAAAAAACATGCGCAAAAATCTTATCATGATAAATCTGGGAGATAATACAAGGTTCTTGCATCTAAACATCAATTATGTCTTTCATTCGTTACCCATTTAAGTCATATCACTGCAACTCATTGAGCTTTTCAGTGGAGTATATTTAATGCAGTAAATGAGTTCCATTTCCAGTACTTAAGAAGGATCATTTAAGCCTATGGTAATAACAAGATTTCATTTTCTTTTTTCAGAAAACCAGTCTGTGATCTGCCTAAAAAAAGTCTTCAAAAAAGCCATTACAATCAATCAACTAAAGAAAAGAATGAAAAAGTTGTCTTATATTAATCCAATTACTGCTGAATCCAATCAAGAATTTCAAGAACCTTGAACACAAAACTACAGAATCCACAAACAAAATCAAGCAAATATAAAAAGAAAAAATATACAAGTATATACGCAAGTAAAATAACAAAAAATCACCACCTCTGGATGGTATCTGATTCCTCCCTTCATGGGACCACGAGCATTGTCATGTTGCACTCTAAATCCAACATAAGACACCAGTGTTCCATCATCTTTAGGAATTGTGCACTCCACCTGAACATCATCAAATACCCATAAACTACATCAAGAAAATTTTAAAGAAACTGTACAAAATATCCATAAATATACCTTTTACCAGACCAGTGAGCCCATGTCAAGAAAACAAACAAAACACGCCTTAAAGATAAAAATGAAAATGAAACTTTACATAAATTGACCAAATTTTACACGTAATTTTTCTGTTTTACCTTAATCTCTCTAAATGGGATCAAAAGGCTCTTCTCAATCTTAGAGTCGAGCCCAAGAATGCGAGCCGCTTGACGGAAGTTGCGATTGGTGGCCGAAAGGGCATTCATTGCAAAGCTCTGTTTGTTAAATCAATTGCACAGTTCAATTGAAAGAGGAAAGAAATATCTGTGCACAAAGTCAATGTCGATTAGCAGTAGATCAGAAGAACTTGAATCAAACTGCATAAGGCATACCAGTTTCCTATCTATTTATATTTGTTGGGTTGGGGGTTGGGGTGGTATGTGGCGACTGGTATTGGGGTAAGGTTGATGAATCACGGTTGACGAAACAGGAGAAGATGGGCGCGTGCACGTGTAGAAAAGGTAATTAATTTTCTTGCTGGAAAAATTAATTAAAGAATTGCTTTTCTTTTATTTTTGTAAGTTAATTACAAAAATATTTTTTTAAGAAAAGGCAAGTTAAGTTTTTTAAAAAACTTAAAACACCTAGAGTTCTTTCATATTTGACTATTAGTTGTTATTTATAGGTGTTTTCAAATAAATGGATCCCAACGAATTGAAAAAGTGTAATGCTATTTAGCCCAATTGGAATTACAATAACAGTTTAAGTGACTTTAAATGATAGATTAAATGAAAGGTGAAATTAAATGACTTATTTAATTTCATCTATCATTTAATGCTTTATTTAGAGGTTGTTTGGTAAATTTACTTTCTAATAAATAAATTTTTTTTATTATTAAACTAGTCAAACTTCATTTTTAACTTGTGGATTTCAAATTTCATCATACATGTCAAGCTCCTCTGTTACCTATATTCTTTCAAACTGGTAAAATTTACTTAATTAGCAATCGTAATTTGACTATAATCACAAGTAATATTTTAGAAACGAAAATAACAAAATCGGTGTCATGATAATCTCATTATATGTATTTTTTTTTAATTATTATTATAACCCTTGTAAATCCTAAGTACAAGATTTGTTGCGTATAATTATTAATTAAATAATCTTTATTAATAAGAGTTAAATTATTAATTTATATTTTACTCTTACTTCTGTGTCATAAAAGTACACACTATTTACATTTTTTATGAAAGATAGATCCCAGTTTAATGGGGATTAAATTTAGGCTTTTAGTAAATTTTGATAAATGTCGATTAAATGTGTAGTTAAATTAGTTATTGACTTTGATTTAGATTAACATTTTAATTTTAATTGCTATCAAACAGGGCTAAATGAAGGTTTTTAAATTAAGTTCACTAATCTATCAAGTTTCCTAAAATTAATTAAATGCCTAAAAAAAGACCAAGTATCCATGAAAATAGGGAAGATTGCATTTGGAGTCCTAATCTTTTTCAAAAAGAAAGCTTTCATTTTTGGCAACACGATCCCTTACCTCGACCTAATTTCGACAATTTTTAATAAGGATAAAACTTGCATTTTCCCTTTCCTATTTAAAACAATTTTAAAATTATTAAAAAGAACAAAACAAAAAAAAAAGGAAAATTTTGCAATCAAGATAGTTTTTTGCTTTCTTGAAAATGGAGAGAATTTTTAAAATAATTGAGTTGAGATTGTGAGAATCGATTTGGATTGAACTATATAAAAATGGCTCTATCTAAAAACTTTAAAAAGTCATGCGATACATTTTAATGTTACTTGTATTGACACATAGAGTTGGATAATGGCATTAATATATGGTTAAGAACGTCATCAAAAATGTAATATCTTAATTTATTGTCAAATGCATTTAATAGGTGACATTGTGCCCCTTCTTTTGTTGTCCAAATTTGCATTGGAAAATGAATGAAGAGGTCCACTTGCCCACTTTCATCTGTTTCAGTGACAATCACAATTTATGAAAAGTATCATTATTCGTTTATGCATTGCTGCACTTCGCTCTAGCACTTACGAGAATTCTCTCCATTTTCATTTCGAGATAGACTCAAAAAATCCTCTACGACCTCTAATGTCTCTTGGGCAGACTTTAAAACGAAATAGACCCAATTAAAGTATGTTTTGAATGTAATTTGTTTTCAAAAAATAAAAACTTGATAAAAATAAGTAAATGGGAAAATAAGACCTTAAATGTATAAATAGGACAAAAAGTGAGAATATTTTAATACTGTCTTGCGATCATAGTTATTAGATTCGACTCGATCAAGGTATTGAGTCATAGGCTACTGATTGAACCGATGGGTCGATGATCATACCAATGGGTCCTTGATTAAAAATTATACAAAAATTTATTAAAGTATAAAATTTTCTCTTTTAAGTCAAAATTAAAAATTTTAAGTTATTCATTAATTATTTTTATATCTTTAAATTACTAATTTTGTGAACTCATCTGTTAGTGATAATTGTTATATTTTGATTTTGTTATTTTGTATATTATATTAAAAATTTATATTATTTTCATTTTTGTCATGTACAAATCATTTATTAGTTATTGGCCAAAATGAAGTAAAATGTTTGATTATAATATTTTCAGAAAACAGTAAATGATCATGACTTAGATATAGCTTATTACACAAAAATGATTGAAAGGTGGTCTGTTCCAATTTTGTAGTTGTTCTTGTTCTTATTAGCCCGAGGTCTAGGATTAGATTTTGTGCCCTCGAAATTTTGAAACCCAATAAATTAAGCCGACGAGTTTATCAAAAAAAAAAAAGTCGGTTGACTCGAACTTTGACCAAGTAAGTTGCACTCAAGTCACACGATCCTACTTGACCCGAGCAAGTGTCTGGGTCATCGATTTTTGGTCTAACCAACCCGGTTATATCAAATTTAATAATTATGCATGTAGCAGTCAATAAAATTTGTGGAAGACAGGGAGGGCCATCCCACCAACTCTCTTTATTGGGGGCCTATCCTGATTGCCCAAGCCATTTCGGGTGCAGTAGATCAACAACCCGAATTACTATCTCAATATCTAGATGTTGTGCTGAATATGTTGTCATGCCCCACCATTGTTATCATTAAATTAAATTGCTCCCTCCCTCCCATTTTATGCCGACTTACATTCTAAAGGTAGGTGTGATATTTGTTTATATTAAAAATAAAACATTTCAAGTTCAGTTTTACTACACCTACATCATAGTTGACATTTTGGACGACATTTCATGATATGACAATCAATTTTGTCATTGATTTCTTCTACACTCATTTAAATAAATGATCTCGATTTTTACATCTAATGAGATGTCATACAAAATATACACATCCTTTCAAGTTTTACCATAGAAGAGTTCCCCATGGTATGCCAATGGCAGCCGATGAATGTCATATCCGATATGATCATATGAAGATATCAGTTGTGCACTTTGGCCACCTAGATACTCGGATTACGCTTCCACCTCAGTGGTCTGTTTAAAAGAACAATTAATTATTAATTAATCCAAATTGTTAGTTTATAATTTAATAGCCAACTAATCAAATTCTATCCCGTCAAATTTTTGCCAAATTAAGTCGAGGATCACCACTCTGTGAAGATAAAGGTATTTTAATGGTCTATTTATTAAGCCAAATCCGTGACTCTACTGAGCCAAAATCGTGTCAACAATTATTAAAGTTAAAATTTAAATAAATAAATATGTTGACTGTCTATTAGATTAAACTTTTAAAAGATTTTATATTCAACCTTCAACGTTCCAAAGGTTCATACTAAATAAAAGGTAGAAAAAGGATAAATGAGGGGAGAAAGGGAATTACTTATTTTGGTTAATTATATACCTTTTTTTTATACATTTTATTAAAGTTAATTTGTCTCGTTCTAAAACTGAATTGTTTTCCCAAATAATTCAATAAAATTTTGGAGGGAGAAGATCAAGATTTTGCAAATGAAATTAGATTGGATTGATCGTTCAATTGAAGAAATTAGAAACCATAAAAAATGATATGATTATGTTCTTAAAGCCACATCTCAATAGATATAAAATCGAAAAGTGTAATATTATTTATAGTCAGTGACTGCAACAGTTATGTTATTTGATAGCTTGTTATTTGAATAATTGAATTCTATAATTCTATTTTCTCGAATAACATGCAATACCTCAAATACAAGCTATCATATATGACGATTATTGTAGTCGTTGACTATGAATAACCTTATTTAACTGAAAAACAAATGAACCAAAAATTCATCAAAATTTTCAACTGCCTCATTTAGGGAAAAATATTGTTATCTAGTGCCTTGGTATTAGAGCACTCGTTTAGGTGTTAATATGTTCAATTACATGATTAATATGATATTGTATTTAAATGAACTTATTATTAATATCGCGTAATTATCATCTTAAGGACGTGCAGTACTCGAAAAGAAAAAAAAAGGAAAAGAAATTGTCAAAAGGACATCTCTATTTTCTCTTGGTGAGCGGACGAGTGACAGTGACCTTGGGAACGCGGCGACGCGTAGTCGCACGAGATAAATGTGGGACTATTCAAAGGCTTGTTCAATTTGCCAACTGTCAAGAATTATCCACAGAAATAATAATAAAAAAACAACATTTCCAAATAAAAATGTAAGAAAATTTGACTAGAACAGGCTGACCCTGAGGCGGCGGCGATTCGCGGCGTCCTAGAGCTGCTCTTATCTCTTACAACAAATACACAGAAGATTGAACAACAAGACAGTGAGGACATGGGGTGCGTGAAGTGGCACGAAAAAATGAATCACCAAGCAAAAGAGTGCTTCGTGTATAAAAATAGACTATTCATTTAGAGTTTAGATGATATATTTTTTAATAATATTATCGAATATCAATGGTGTCACAATACACGTTTAGGTGGTCACACTTTGTATGTGTAATTAAATGAATGTTTTGCCTTTACATTTAAATGAACATATCATTTAATCACATCTAACTGTTACCTAGACTGGTGCTAAGTACTGTAGTGTTAAATAGCATTACTCTATATTTTTGCTCTTATTTTGTCCATATTATTTTTTTAAATGCATTTTTCTCATTCTTATTTTTAATCACATATTTTTCAATAAAATAAATATGACACGTAAATTTAAATTTTTTCCTTCTTTTTAAACCATTATCTATCAAAATATTATTCCAAAATG
>CAIGRP010092055.1:0-15826 GCA_903798385.1 Fraxinus cuspidata | reverse complement strand
TATTGTATAAATATCTAACAATAGTCTGATGCTAAATCTTTAACAAAGAAATCCTAGACCTTGAGGTGGATGGTAAACGAGTGTGAAGAGCTTCCCGCTCTTGTCTGGTTGTTTTCATGCCATAAACAGTGGATACCAGCTTCTCCGTAATAGAAGCAAGCAGCTAGCTTAAAACATGTGTCTATCTTTGACCACACAGTGAAAGCTGGATTAGGTATACCGTCATAAAGAATTTTTCCTCTCTTTCCACAAGATTAGCAAGATCATAACTCATAAGGAAGACCATAAATTGGAAGCTCCAAGGCAGGTAGTTGGGGCCTACCAACTTTTGGGAGACCGGTTGGGAACTGGCTTGGACGGTAGGTTTGGGAAGGAAAGTGGTGTCACTGGAGGTAGTTGAATTGGAAGCCATTGTAAGTTACTGTGTTGAATGCGGAAGTGTATCGCAGGATTAGGTGTGTGTCATTTTATTGGAGTTCTAACTTAAAATGCCAACATTGATAAGATGAGTACCCCAAACACTTATTAGTTAGTTTATTTTTTCATCTTTATTCGATGTGGAATTTCATTTAGACAAATTTTAAAATCCACGTGCTCATTTTTCTTAGTCTTAATCAGATCAAATTACCGTTGAAGCTTAATGGGCTACGATGCCATGTAAAAAAAATAAATTGAGCATAAGAGATATAACATATTGTTTGAATCGTGTTGCTCTTTCACTATATGTACTTGTATTGATTTTCAATATATAGAGTATTACATGTAACAAACTTTAAGGTTTATAGGAGTACAATAAGGTTATATAGCTAATGTTTGTCATTTGGTTTTGATAGAAACTGATTCAGAAAACTAAGGAGAGACTATTTTTGCCGCATGTTGTTGGCTGCTAATCTTTTTGCAACTGATCACTTGATTTCTGCAACCGATCATGAACTGATTGAACACATAATCTAACATATATGTTTTCATGCCCTATCAAATGGTTGTATGAATACAAAAATTTAATGAAATTATATCAACTTTTCAACCAGTCAATATTCAATTTTAATCGCGCATTTCATTGGATCCACAATTTTATTCAATTTTTCATCTACAAAATTTACCAATTCTTATCAAAACAAGCGTGTGGACTGGTAGTTTAAGTGAATCACGGTTCACTTTAAATATATTGATATCTCATATTGTTTAGAAGTAATGGATTTTATAGAATGTGTGAATAATAAGTTGGTAGTAGTTGTGCGTCTTATGCATTGGACTTAATCTTCATTCCATATGGTTGTTTGGGGTCTGACAGTTTGGCTCACTTTTCCTTTTCAATCTGTTGAGTGTCCAGTTTTTCCGTCTTCCGGTTCTTCTTCTTCTTCTTCTTCTTCTTCTATTGCATGATTCTTTGATCTCTCATAAGATTCTATCTGTGTAACCTGTTAAAAGTTTAATTTGTGTTTTTCCATTTCTGGTTTATTTATTTATTATTATAGTTTCTGTTGTATTTGCTATACGTGGAGTGGGATTTTTTCCAACAAGTGGTAATAGGGTTCATAATTTAAAATCTAGAATCGTATTAAAGTGATGAAAAGTTCAAAATTTGAGGTGGAGCTGTGGTGATCGAATTACATTGATTGAATAACATTGAGGTGGACCTGTAGTGATCGAGTCACATAGATATGTAGCTATGACAATCGAGTCAGTCAATATAGGACTTTCCGTTGTTATTAGAGGTTGTGAAAGGTAATCAAAATAGGTTCTATGCCAATGACAAGAAAATTAAAAATTGTAGTAAGAAGTCGTCTTTGAAGCTGGTTTTGTCTACTATAATTAAATTAAAAATAGTGGCATCTACTGGTAGAAGACTGCAAAGACATGATGTGATTGAGAGATTTTATATTAAGGTGGAGATTGTAGGGTTTCACCTATTTTTGTACATTAAAAGAATTCTATTTCAAAAGGCAAATAGAATTTTTGTTTCACCACTAAAAGGAAAAATGAAAAGATTTAAGATAAATATTGTAGTGGAAGGAAATAATATTTGAGTGGTCGAAAACTTACCAAAAACATTGTGAACCATTTGTTGTAAATATGAGCCACATCCCATTAGAGAACACAAGAAATCAATGCATGAAGAGGGAAAAAAAATTGTGCTTTCCATCAGGCACGCGCCAGTGCTTCGTTCTAGTGTTGTATGAATTGATGTGGAATGCACAAGGTAGGAAATGAAGAGAGAAAATTAAGGTGAGAAAATAGAAGAATTGCTATAAACAGCTATGTAGTGTACATTAAACATTCTAGTTTTGTGTTGGGAAAAGATGCAAGAGTGAGGATAACATAATATTGTGAAGTTTTCTAAGCTAATAAAGAGTTCTTCTCATGTTGTCGTCAGTGATTTGCTGAACTACACTTAATTTGTATCTCTCTGCGAGTCATTTTTGAATTTTTTTTTTGTCGCATTTAAAGTATTAAGGGATAAAATCTTACATCGAATAAATATGAAAATATAAACCAATTTATAAGGGTTTGTGTCACTCATTTTAATAAGATTGACATTTTTAAGATGTAACCTAAATTTTAATATGATATCAGAGTCCATTAAACTCAAATGAGCGATTCGATCTGATTAAAACTAAAAAACGAGCAAGCGGATTTTAAGATTGGTATGTTCAAACGAGCTATTATTTTGCAGAGTATATTAATAGATAAAATTTCACATCAAATAAAGATGAAAACATAGGTTGACATTTTAAGATGGAAATCAAATCTAAACATACCGTACATTAGGTGGGACTTATCCACACACCATGAAATATTTGAATAAAAATATATTTGATTAACCTAAATTATAATTTAAGTTGTGCCAAACATGCACTTAGTTGGAACGTGAACCATTGTTGTGACTTGATTTCGGGAAGCCCAAACTCCAAAGTTTCTTATGTTTGTTGTATTTTTGTCTTTTAGTCGTTATAAGGCTCTTATGTTGTAGTCTAACTAAACATTTTGGTAATTAACGATTTGGTTGATCGCTTTTGATTAAATACATAAAACTTTCTATTTTTTCTTTCACGCTTGCACTGCTACTATTAGGCAAAATTGTTGGTAATAATAATTTCAAATAAGAGGATAGGAAAAGAAACAAAAGAATAGAATCAAGAACTCTAAAAAAAATTTGAAGGCTTGAATACGTAATCATTGTCCTCAAACGATATTTACCCAATTTCGAATTGAATTTGATATTTAAAGGGACTCTTGGCAAATGACTTGCAATATTTATCGAGCCTTGAAAAAGAATAAACACTTAAAAATTAGTGAAATTCCTTCAAAACTTAAGAACACAAAAACAAAATTTTAAATATGAAAGAAAAGAGTTTTTAATCTTTCTTGTGAAATGGAATGTGATCTCAAGTGGTTTGTATATATTTTGTATTAATCATTAATCACCTATTTATAAATCACAACCAATACTATACAAAATAGTGTCAAAACATGATGAAAAGAAGCAATTTTTCAACCAAAAGGACACCAGGTTTCAAGCTGAAAAATCAGCCAACGATTTGTTTTTAACTCTATGTGACCGCATAG
This sequence comes from Fraxinus cuspidata, assembly GCA_903798385.1. Lineage (NCBI taxonomy): Eukaryota > Viridiplantae > Streptophyta > Magnoliopsida > Lamiales > Oleaceae > Fraxinus > Fraxinus cuspidata. The sequence goes on along the minus strand of CAIGRP010092055.1, from coordinate 12,256 downwards.
GCCAAAGTTTTGGCCTTCAATTTCATTTCTTATTCCAAATACGTTTTATTGGTTTTGAACAAAAATAAAAATGGCTTGGCATTGTTCTTCGGTCCCAAAACCAAGTGAGTGGTGAACATTTTTTTTTTCCTTTTCACGAAGAAAAGTCACAAAGATAAAGTCAAAACTAATGACTTTCCTGTTAAATAAAACTATTTTAATCATTCTAATATTTTTGCATGTACATGGATTGTAATTTGTGCATACTTTTATTGTCAATTTCTTTGGGTCCTTTGCTTTTAGCTTTTTCATTAAAAAATTATTGTAAGAACTAATGACGATGTCTTTGTTAAGACCGGTGCAAGACCGCAAAGTTGCTAGACATTGACCATTTATGAAGTATTTAAAGACGAGAGGACGTTTTATCACTTGATTTTGGTAACATTGTCAAAACTATTTTTCAATTTTAGATGACGACTTGATCAATCAATTAGATCGTTTGATCAAATCGTGTGGGATTGACTTCAGAAATTATACGCGGTACAACTATTTAGAGTCTAAACAACTAAATTATTTACATATAATTTTACGCGTATATTGAAGTATATCCACATATGTATATTAAATTATTAAATCTATAGCGATGAATTTTTCTGTATGAGATCGATTGATCAAGTCGTGTGGGATTGACTTCAGAAATTATACGCGATACAACTATTTAGAGTCTAAACAACTAAATTATTTACGTATAATTTTACGCGTATATTGAAGTATATCCGCATATGTACATTAAATTATTAAATCTAAAGCGATGAATTTTTCCGTATGTTCAATGAGCATACGAGTAAAACGTTTAATAACTCTTAAAAGAGGGTAATTTATTTATTTATTTATATTTTCAACACACTCTCCAGTGTACAAATTAAATTCATTTGTGTATTTTGCTATCATAAAAAATGAAGAATATTAGAGGGAAGATGAATATTGTGATATAACTACGATAGGATATATTATATTTATACATAAATTGATAAAAAAATCACTTTAGTTTAAGAAATTAACGGTGAATATGTTAGTCTCTCCTACTACACCTTAGAAATAACAACTATATCAATCAATATTTATGTTACTTTCTATCAGGAAATCTAAGGAGAATGAGTAATTATTTCTAAAACTCCTCGAGTAAGACCAAACAATCAATCCATTGCGATTTTAATTAATTTCGAGTTTTAGAATAGAGAACTTTGACGGTTCTCATCTGTTCTTGGTTCCAGATAACGATCAAAATTTTAGTTTGATCCAATTTCTTAACAACTCAGATATAATTATAGTTAGACCATGTCAAAATTATATTTGCACAAACCATATGAGAGTTGCATTTATTTGCTTAAATTGGGCTATGTCAATCTTCTAAAGCTATATATCTCCTTTCGAGCAGAAACATTCAAAATTGTCACAGAATACAAATTTATTCTAATAAAAATAATTCTTTGTTTTCAAAGTTATGCTTAAAGAGTGTGACCACTCGAATGACTTTAACGAAGACAAAATGATTTTATTTGTCAAATCTATAAGAAAAAAAAAAATTTATTAATACAAAGACAGAGAAGAAAGACACGAGAAAAAAACTCAACTGCATGTCGGAAGATATAAATTGTTTACTAAAAAAGAAAAACTTCAAACAAATCCCTTTTTGCATCACGATTCATAAAGTATTTTCCCAAAAAATTTCCTAAAATTTTCTCTCTTTTTGTGTGTGCCTTCTAGAAGTAAGAAGTATGCAATGTGTAACCTTATCTCTCCAGAAAGTATATTTTATGTCAACTTTTGTTTTTCTAGAAGCTTAAGATGCCTTCAAATTCAAGGTGAAATCTGTCAAAAAGATTTGTGATTTCAATAATTTTATATGTAAGTGTGTGAATATAAAGTAAAATTACAAAAGAACAAATCAATCCATGTATAACTTCTATCAGAAGAAAATCGAAAAATTAAATTTAAAAAAGTATTTTTCCTTTCACAATTTTCTTGATTGGAACAAAAATAGTGGTAAATGAAAATTTTAATTTTATTTAATTAAAATAATTGTTCAGTTTTTTGCAGGCAAAAATAGGATAATTGAAAATATTTATTGCAAGTTGTGCTATCATTTATGAGTACACGACTCATGAACCAAGAAGCCTATGTTTGACTCCCCCTCATTTCAACTATTTAAGAAAGATTCGTATATTTCGAAAGAGTAATGTTATTTATTGTAAAAGATTTTATTTATTTCTGAAAATAAATAAATAAATAAATCAAACAAGAGCCAATTTTTCGCGTCTTCTTCCAGTTATGCAAAATCAAAGTAATTTTTGTTCTCGTCCATGAAGGGCAAGAAATAGATGTAAGAAGCGAGGAGACATACTAAAGGTTAAGGAGTGAGATGAGATTTGACAGATAGGATTTGGAGATGACGAGGTGAAATAGGTGGAGTGTTAAAAATTGCTTTAAACAACAAAAATGATGAATGAAAAGAACGCCACATAAAATGTAAATATAAATAATAAATTTTTTTTTTTAATTTCTCTCCACTGACACCATTATCTGGGGGAATATTCTTCATATAACTTAAATAACATTATTTATTAGCAATTAATATTAAAAGGACAAAAACTATACAAATTAGTTGCATTTCAATTCTTATTATAACAAGTTTTTGTCCCAATTCTAATTTTAAAAAAAATATATATCTATTATACAATTTGAATTAAGTAACTCTACACTCTTGTTTACATTCTCCTTGACATTTCGTCTGTGTCAAAATTTAAACAATGATATGATAGAATATTAGAGAAATCAATGAAGCTATTGATTTCTCTCTCTCTCTGTATATGTGTGTGTGTATATATATATATATAGCATGATTGATACTATTCAGGCCTTGTTTGAGTTTCTGCATTTTTGAATAGTAATTTTTTTTGAAAATGTGTGGTTAAAAATGAAGAATTTATTTCGATTTACATTTAATATTATTTTATTGAATAATGTATGATTAAAAATGAATTTAAAAAGAAAAATTGAGAAAATGGGGCTCAAACAATGCCTCGATATAGTATAATCATATTATCTTACAATTTAATGAAGAACCCCTGACTGACTCCAATTAGTCACCATGACCGAGGGTTGACATTCAATTTGAGACTGACTCAACATATCCATTAGACCAGCACTTTGATGGAAGCTTCCTGTCTTTTGACTCTCTCCCTATATATACATTTATACACTCTTACTCGCAACAATCATTGAAATCCATTTCTCTTCAAAATTTTCAGCTCTCTAAAGTCTATTAATCTTCTACTTTTATACGCTATTGATGGCAAATCCAGCAGAAGTTTCAGCAATTGAACAAATTAGAATGCATCTTCTTGGAGAGTTTTCTCCAAGCCAGCTTTCGTTTGCTGCTGAGATCGATAATTGCAGCAGAACTAGTAGCATAAGTTCATCAATTCAATCTCACAATTCAATTTCGATTTCTGATTATTTCATGAACTGTGAGCAGAATCATTTTGATTTTAGCGAGTTTTCAAGCCCGGAATCCGTACATTTTGGGCAAAATCAACTAAACACTCCAATTATAGACCTCGCATTACCCAAGGCGAAAAATTTGACTGAGAGGAAGCCTTCACTGCAGATTGAATTGCCGGCGGTGAAGAAAGTAGTCTGGATAGACTTCTCAGAGTCGTCTCAGTCGAACTCAGCGGCGCCGGTGCAGGACAAGTCGGCTGTGGAGGAGAAGTGTCATTACAGAGGGGTACGACAGCGGCCATGGGGAAAGTACGCGGCGGAAATCAGGGATCCGAAGCGGCATGGCTCTCGCCTTTGGCTTGGAACGTTCGACAACGCCATCGAAGCCGCAAAAGCTTACGACAGGGCGGCATTCAGGATGCGAGGAAGCAAGGCGATTCTGAACTTCCCAGTGGAGATTCAGATGGAAATACGCGAATCAGATGCCGCCGTGGACTTAGGGAGGAAGCGGCGGAGAGAAGCGGAGGAGATGGAAGAAGTGAAAGAAAACAAGTCGATAAAACACGAAACGGAAATAAAAAATGAAATGACGGAATGGCCATTAACGCCGTCATGCTTGGGCTCGATTTGGGATCAGAGCGGGAATGGTACATTTAACTTACCGCCATTATCTCCGTTCGGTTATCAACAGCTTATTGTCATGTGAAAATATGAATTTCTAATGTTAGCACTAAAGAAAATTTCATTTGCACTTTTTATATTGATGATAATTTCAGAAGAAACATTTTTGAATCAAATTGGTGTTATTTTAATTGCTCGATAAATTCACAATTATTTCACTTAATACAAGGCCGTTGTTTGAAGTTTCAACCCCGGTATCTAAAACTCATTTTTTCCCAAATTTATTTTCAACTATACGTTTTTATAATAAAATATCAATTTTGCTGTGTGTACAGAAAGTAGATGCCAGGACTTTTACATAATACACTTGATAGTTTTCTATTGGAAAATGATGAAAAAGAAATAAAAACATCTATTGAAATCCTGACAGCAATTCCTTTGTACAAAGGTAATTACTGCATAAACACAAAAATTTTCCTACTTTTTAATCACACATTCTTTAAAAAAATTATTGCAAAACTCATTTTCCACCAAAATGGGGTTCAAACGGATATGTTGTCTCCGAATTAAAATTTGAAACATTGAAGTGTTAAAATTTTGGTGAGACTTTCATTGAGAGGTCTCATATCTTCCCTGATTGATTGAAAAATGGAACCTTATGTTGGTTTTTCTCCATTACTTTGACTAATTCGAAACGTGTTCCACTTAGGAGGACCATGAGAACCCAATCATAAACTCAACGGAGTTGTCTCACATGAAGAATGCTTGAACTTAATATTTTTGAACAATCGAAGTTGAGTTAGGAGAAGAATGCTTTGAACTTAGGCCCCGTTTATTCGCAACAAATTCCATGGAAAATATCGTATCCGAGGAAAATGAATTTCATTTTGACCGTTTGATTATAACGTAGAAATGAAAATGGAATTTCAAGGTATAACCACTTTAAGTTGCATTTTCTTTATTTTCACGGAAAACGAATTCTTATGAGTTTGGTGGATTTCTATTTTCCAACTAACATGAAATTGAAATTCATTTTCACATTTGCCTATCAAGCGGACCCTTAATTTTTACCATGATTTAAATTTTGAAAAACACTTCGTATCTTTTGCGTCCTTTTGTCTTCAAAAAAAATAAAAAAATTGCAAATCCCCTGACAGAATCATCTCACGTTTCAGGAAATTATTAGGGTTTAGTAACACAATCAAGAAGTCTTGAAGTAAAATGGAAATGGTGGCACTGACTGGCTTCTCCTGAACCCAGCAGTTTCTTTCCGGGGAAAGTCCGTATTTTCACCTAATCAAAATGCAGAGACAATTCTGTATCAAGCTTCTCTCCAAAATCTCCAGAAAAGTCTCTAACCCAAACACCAATTCGATCTCCTCACAACCCTTTTTTTCATCATTTTTGAAAACCAATACAAATCCATTTTCTCACCAGCTTTATAATCAGTCTTTCTCTTGGTATACTACTCTTACAGGGCAACATTCCTTGAAATCACATACTACTGATGCAGTTTTACAGAATATCCGATATGGGGAGGAATGTTACTTGTTCATCGTTACTGAATGTTGTTATCTGGACTTCTGTGAAAACTCAGAGATATTGATTTTTGAAATATTTTTGGTTTCTTTTTGTGGTTTACATGGATAATTCTCGACATTTGAAGAGGATTTTATAAGTACTTGGTTAGAAGAAAATGGTTCTTTGGTGATTTCATGGACTGTACTATAGTTGCTTCTATTTTGTGTTTCATGCCTTCTCATTTTTCTTATGGTATCCAAAGTTCCTGCATTGGACCAGAACTAAATGTCTCTAATCTCTCTCGCACACACTAATTGTAAATTCTCATCAGCTGAAAAAAAGTAGCGAGAATTTTACAAATGAGGGATTAATATATATAGATGATGGAAAGTTGTATCCAAAGAGACAAGATTCTTGAAAAAGACACGACTATTGGAATATAACAATTCCATGTGTTAAGCATCTCACTTTCAATCTCAATTTCTCGTTCGCTTGAAATTGATTCAAGAAATTGCAATAATCTACCCACGGAGTACAATAAAGTTTTACCTTTGAAATTCCGTAATCAACAAAGGGTCTCACTTAACCAATTGGTCAACATTGATTAAAATCGTCATTTTTAACCAATTTCCAACAAAACATCAATTGAAATTGACATGAGGAACAATAACAGTACAATACAATATGCGACTCAAATAATCTTTATGGCGACTACCTATTTATTTGCCAGTTAATAAATAAAACGCTGCAATGTATTTATTTTTACAAAAAAAATTATATAGCACCAATAATGTTTAACATCGATCTACGTGATATTACATTATTATTAATGATAGATCCAATTATTGGTAAAGATATGAAACATAAGTAAATAGGTACTAAAAATCGCTGTTGACCTAAAGAAATGGATAGAGTTGGCAACGGGGCGGGTTCAGGGCCGGGCACCCTCGCCCCGCCACTCCCCCACCCCACCCCGTGCCCCGCCCTGCCTTAGACAGAGCGGGGCGGGGCGCGGGTTTGCCCCGTTTCTCGCACCGTTNCCCTCGCCCCGCCACTCCCCCACCCCACCCCGTGCCCCGCCCTGCCTTAGACAGAGCGGGGCGGGGCGCGGGTTTGCCCCGTTTCTCGCACCGTTTGTGTGTGTGTGTGTGTGTGTTTTTTTTTTTTAATTTTCAGTTAATTTATTATTTTTTAGAGTTAATTAATTTTATTTATTTTTTAATTCTTCACGGGGCGGGTTCGGCGTGACCCCAGGGGGGGCGCGCTGCCCGCCCCGCCAACTCGTTCGGGGCTGGGTTTTTTGCCCCATTTGTGGTGGGGCGGGACGGGTTATTTTGCTATCTCTAGAAATGGACAGTACTCCATAAGTCCAAAGGTATAATTTATCTCTTAATTTAATCGGAGTTTTCCTATGAAATTTCCCCAATTCGAATTGTGCAATGGTATATTAAAATATTGATAAGGCGTTTTAATAATTTTTTTAATAGTTTGGCATTCTTCATTATTTTGTTGGAAATCATGAGTGAGCCCTCTTTTTCAAAGCTTATTGATATTTGTGTTTTCATGATATTTGTCCAAGAAAATTCTGTTTTTACACAAAGGCATGGTGAAATAACATCAATATTGGTTTATCCGTATATTGGATGAATGATTTGACAAGTTATTACCATGTGGCCACTTTTGAACATAGGGCAGGTAATGATTAAAACCTCAATAGTTGTTTTGAGAAGCAAAGAAGATATGTTCACTTGGCTCAATTATCACAAATCGATGATTAGTTAGTCAGTGTATCCTATAGAAAAGTTATCAAGGCCGTGTTAAAGTCTTTCATTACAGAGCATGGAATAATATTTGGTCTTGGGACTAAAGTTCTACATTCTTTGTTTAGTAATCATTTCTTGGATGAATGATTTGGCAAGTTATTACCATGTTGCCACTTTTTGAACGTAGGTCAGGTAATTGATTAAAACCTCAATAGTTGTTTTGAGAAGCAAAGAAGACATGTTCACTTGGTTCAAGTTATCACAGATCGATGATTAGTTAGTCAGTGTATCCTATAGAAAAGTAATCTAGGCCGTGTTAAGGTCTTCATTGGTGTTTAATTTATTGATTAGTGTCTATGGTCTGTACTCCCACGATTATCTCTCACACACACAACGAGAAAGATGCATGTGTTTGCGTGCTTTATTTTCAAGTAACTCAACCGAAAATCTTATGGATATTATTTTTCATTCAAATAGATCATGGCCTAAGTGCAATCCATGGTGTTTATCATGCTCAACAAAAACCTTTCTCTCTCTCTCCCTTTCACTTTTCATTTTCATCTTGACTATGTTGTGCAAGTGGCATTCTTCTGCGTGAAACTGTTATTTTCTTGGAACTGTCCCAATGAATATATTTTTATATATAAAAAATGGAAGTTTGTGCTGCTACTATGCAATATGTTTGTGGATATTCCCTTTTATTGGTTTCCATTAATTTTCTCTCCACTCTTTTCTTTTACTGCAGAAATTACTCCGTGCAGTAGGCCATTTGCTGGCTCTGTATGGCGACCTAATGACCATATGAAAGTGGATGATGGTTGTCAATCAAGTATCATCGAGTTGGGTTTCTAGTTATTTAGGATTGGTTGGGTCTTTCTGCAATTTTTCGCACATCATTTTACTGAATGAAACACTTGTTACAGAGTGAAAACTTGTTAGAATGAGTACCAATTCTAATTGAGCTGGTAACTTGATCTTATGATCAGAGATGGACTCTTTTGCTGATTATCTTTTGGTTATGATTTTATAATTCGTCAACACGACTTTGTAGAGGGCCGGTGTCACGCTCAATAGAACCGTACTTTGCTATGTCAACGTTTCAAGTTCGTTATCCGGTCTCCTCTCCTCCACCCGGAGCCTGGCCCCCTTTTCTATCTTATATACTGTCTTGCTCCTAGGGGTGGGTTTCGATTGGTTCCTTAAGTGTCAAAAAAGCTTGCCGAACCTTCTAGTTTCCTCTAAATTGCGACCTAAGGAAATGGAAAAACTATTCAATTTATTAGCCTGGAAGCAGCTTGGCTAAGTATAAAAAGTTTACTTTTAAGTTAATAAGTCAATTTTAAAATAAACTAAAAAATTTAGGCCAGGATTTTAAGATGTAGATTTGAAGAGAGAAAATAATAATTTTTTGTGTAAACATTAGTTTCTTGAATTGTTCCATTTCTTACCAGTGTCTAAATTGTATTCACGAACACATAACTGAAAAGATGTATCGATGTATATCAACGACATCAACTAAATTGCAGGTACAGTGTTTCGCTTCCTCACTACTGACATGAACACAAAGGAGTAAATTCAGGGGTACTAAAATCGGATTCAAAGGGGAATATAACAAAAAAAAAAAAACCGAAAAGTTCAAGAATACAGTCGTGCATCCATTATTTTTATGTTTAAAGGTGGTGAAATTCAATTGTACCAAGTACGATTCAAAGGGGAATATTTGAAGGTACAACAATTCAATATTGCTTTGTTTAGTTTCAAAAGTTCTCTGCATTTTTAAAACTCGTTTCCGTTTAGCCTAGTCCATCTCACCAGTTAAAACTACAGCCGTTTCATGCTCAAGATGTAACCGTGAAAACCAAACCAAAGTACAAATACCAAAAACAATCACGTTCTGTGATACTAGGCCCCTAATGCCAACAAAAGTCATACAACAGAGCCTGAACAAGGGCAGCATTCGCCAGCAGAACCGTCGGGAAAAAGACCAATAGAATAAAGTACACACGTGAAATAAAACCTTCCTAACCTTCAAATAACAAGTATCCAGACAGTAGTCAACACGAAGCCAGCAGGAGAGAGATTACCCATTCCTTCGTCGGAGAGACATGGTGCGATGAAAGAGAAAAAGGGATTAAATATGACAAAATTGACTATGGTAGAGTCGTGAAAACGCTTCTTTCTTCCATATCTTGGAAACACTTCTTCCATATTTTGGTCCTACTTTGAAGTCTTCCAGTCACATGGATATTTTGTGCAAATTGTAGTACCAAAATTATCATATTTCGACCATTTGGATCAAAATACAGCATTTTTCATAAGCATGCCAGATGTAAGTTAACGATAACAAAACAAATTACAGACATTTCAGTTTCCATGAAAGCACGCCTAGAAAGGAGAGGTTCCATTTCCTTTCTTGTCTCCACCAATCTCAAAATGCTTGCACCTCTGCAAGGTCATTGATGATAATACAATTGTAAGCATCACTCATGGATATAATGAAATACGAGATATAAATATAAAAACCAACCTTAATTGGGTGCTGGGATACATGCTTGCAGCCCTGGCATTGCAACCTCAGCACATTCTTCTTTGTTGTTTTTGCCTAGACCGCAAAGACTAGAACAGAACATTAGTTCACTCAAAATTTGGATCAAATCTCCACTAGCAATAACAGAGACATAATAATCAATTTAAAAAACCTCACTTTCTTAGGTTATAATATTTTCTTATTTAAATCATGTTGGTTAAGGTAAATTTAATCTCCTCTCCAAAAAGATTTTGGATATAATCAAAATTATTAGTATGAAATCAATTTCCACCTTCTTGTGGAAGAGAGGCTTCGTCTGCCCACCATAACCTTACTGCTTGCGATCATATCAACATTTTCCCTGAGCAGCTAAGCTATCTTTTCCCTTCTTGTACCGAGTAACCTTATGCAAGGTGTGCTTTCTGCACTGCTTGGATTTGCTGCAGGTCTTCTTTGTCTTTGAAACGTTCACCTGTAAACACCAGTTCAGGATAAACACTCAAGATGCCAAAAGCATGAAACAATGCAACAGTTGAAAGTTGAATTACTGAAATGGCACATATAGTAATTAACCTTGTGCGTCAAACTGCTTAGAATGTGAACAGACCCAAGCAACATGCAGCAACAAGAACTTCGAGAAAAAGCATACAAAGTTTCCTAGTGATTGGTGAAACGTAGTCAATGACAAGATTGGAATCAGATTAATGAACCCCCAAAATCTTGAAGATTTTTTCCAAAAGACCATCTCAAACATAGTGGTTAGACAACTTGATACTAAACAAAGGGACCTTGGGAAAAAAGCCAAGCAAACTGTTCATATCTTATGTAAGTTGACAAGAATTCAACTGGTGAAGTCAAGAACAAATCACTGTGATTTGGAGGGGTACCTACATATGCAGCTTTGTTCAGCAGAAAGAAAGACACAGAGGCTGGCTTAATAAGCTATTGTTCTAAACTCAACCAAAAATAATTCTGAGCATATTCAGAAGAGCAACAATTAAAGTTTTATACGATACACATGCCAAGAGTGTGAAGGTTGAAAATAAGTTTCATGCCATATATTCTACACCAAACAGGGGCATAATTTAAATACACCGTTGATATGCTCATGATGAAAGCATTTCCAAGCCACTTTTCTACTAAATTAACACTGCTAAATTAACAACTTTATTGTTCAATAATATTTTCATTTTAGGTAATTAAAAATATATGTATTTAGTGCCTTTCCTTGGAGAGGAAATCCTTCTCACTTAGAGATGAGAAAGTAAAAAACCTCGTTAAATAGTATATCCAAGAAAAGGGAGAGGTTTTCGTCGAGAAAGATGAAGGAAAGGGCCAAGAATTCCTGTAGTATGTAGAAGTCTGATTGGCGAAGCTTGATGAGGTCGTCAGATTTTCAGTAGTTTGCTTGTTATGCAGCAAAACCAACTCATATGGTAATCTGCACCTTCTTTATTTTCTTTTCTCCTCTTACTTTATCATTCCTGATTTGAGCCACAAGAGATTGATAGTGCCATTGTATCGTAGTAGAAAATTCTCAAATCAAATTCTTTTTACCTACAACCTGACATTATAGCATAAAACAAACACTATCAAGAGTTTCCTCAAGAAATATGACCAAAGAAACAATATCCAAAGGATTTAAGCTTTAGATATTTGGTCCAATCTCCATTATGCATAAAAGAAACAGTCAAATTCTTTGTTCTTCAACAATTTTATATATTTGTTTTGTAGTTACTTAGTAAGATGACAATATCAAAAAGCACAAAGCCTAGAATACTTCACACTTACAATCCAGATGCTACAAAGGGTAAATTGCATTATTAGTGAAGAACTACAAGAGAGAGAGGGGCTCAACGAGTTGTTTCTGAGTGTGCATTTTTTATTCTTTATTTTTTTCCCTTTTTGGATGGATAGGTGGGGGAAGTAGGACCAATAGTTTATAGATGAGCCGATTGATTTTTGAAAACTACAAGCACGACAGTCTCAAATTCACAATAAACGAACATTGTCAAGAATGAAAAATGGAAGGCGGGAAAATCTCATCACCTTTGTAGGGATTCTGCAGTGGATTTCAGCTTTCTCTTCTTTCCCTTCTAGACATTATTAATACTACAAAATTTTGTCCAACCCATCTTACCAAACATATCACTTCTTTGAAGGTTTGATATAAAACATCACCAAGTATTCACATGAAAATGGTCTGATGTGAATGTTGTTAGATATTTATACAATAAATATAATATGTGAAAGAAATAATTAATTCAAGTGAAGTGCCCAACTGGTGAAAAGTGTGAAATTTGCGTGGGAGGTCGGGGGTTCGAGTCACGCCTCACGCATT
>CAIGRP010092053.1:0-12870 GCA_903798385.1 Fraxinus cuspidata | reverse complement strand
AGAGGTAATATAAATGGGCCATGAGCAACATTAATTATTTAAGTTACTTCCAACGACCCACGTTATTTTCAGGTTGAGCCTTTGAAATTTGTTGCCAATAGTAATTTAAATTGAGTCTGAAATTAATTGGGTATCAAAACCCAACAAGATGAATATAATAGAAAGTCCACATCTACTTATGTGTTTACCATTGATGATAGCTACATTAGCTGGAAATCTCAGCTTCAGAACTGGTGGCAATGTCATCAACAGAAGTTGCCACTAAGGAATGGATTTGGCTAAGGGTATGAGTACTTTCCTTGTAATTTATTAAGTTCACAGGTAGAGATACGTGTCAAGCCACCCATCTAGGCACAGGTGGTATTTAATATTAGAAACAAAATAAAGAATGCTCAAAGTGATAAATATTAGCAGTAGTTCCAATTAGATTCTAACTCATATTTTACACCAGAGAATTTCACCACACTATATCCAAAAGACAAATGATACCACTATAACTTTTAGTGAGGGAAACTAATACGGAGAGAAAGAGAGAGAGCTCAAATTGTTGATCAAGAGACAACCAAGGGAGTTTTATTTTCCTGTAGGGTGCGTTTTCTTGGATAGAAACCTGTTGATAAAGGTTTGGAGTGTTGTGGCATCTGCCCTGTAGTGATTTTGGGTGAATTCTTGCAATTCCGACCACGTGAAATCAGGGTACTTCCTTGTCTCGCGAAGATCCTCTGGTGGCCTCACCACCTTGTCCTCTTTTGGGCTTACGAAAAACACCAACGATCTCCTTGCTTTCTCTTTGTTTACCACTGCTCTATGTAGGCAACTCTTGTATCTACTATTAGATAACGCCTGCATGTCGCATGTATACATGGTTAGGATATATGTAATGTAATATTGCATAGATCTAAAGTTGTTTAGGGATAAAATTCCACGGCGATTAGAGATGAAAAATATACTAATTTATAAGGGTTTGAGCTACTCTTATTACTAAAGTTGACCTTTTAAGATAAAATATCAGATTTTAACATAGTATCAGAGCCTATTAAACTTCAACGAGCAATTCGATCCGAATAAAACTCAAAAAAACGAACACGTAAATTTCAAGATTAGTACCATCTTGCAGGAATATATTAAGAGATAGAATCACACATCGATTAAATATGAAAATATGGACTAATTTATAAGGGTTTGAGCTATTCCTCTTAACAAGGTTGACATTTTAAAATAGGATCCCAAATCATAATAATAGTAATTCTCCCTCTACACGCCTTAGATTCTCACTACAAAGAAAAGGAAGTATAACGGTGATTTTAATCCTCTCATTCTTTGAGTAATGAACTATATGTAGCTACACACAATTTAGGCAAAAAACTCAATTTTTTCATTAATTATGCTACATGAACATTAATGGTGACATAAAGTTTGATATAATGACACGTGTCAATTTATTATTTGACAGTTTAAAACACAATTAGTTTTTCTATCAAATCATTTATTGTCACATACAATTATGTCGAGATTTCTGTTATAAATCTTTCTGACAAAGTAACTTTATCATTTTTTTTATTAAGAAAATGCATGCGTAAAGCTTGTATAATTATCCTTCAAATGCTTTTTGGCACACAAACAAATAGGTGTGCTAATGCACAACCGGGGCATCATAACTGCTTAATGCCATTTTACCTAAAACGGGAATTAAGCACATGGTTTACTACTCGTCACAGTGAATTCCAGTACTGAAAACTAATGCTAGTTTCATTCAAAACGTATGAAAAAAACCCCAAAAATTACTTTTTAACTTTTCGTCGTTTAAAGTGAAATTTCTTTGTGTATTGGACAATTTTTTATGGTGTTTGTACTGTTGTGTCTTTTTGTGTATATATGAAGACAAATAAGTTTTTATTTTTTATTAATGTTATGTCCTCTTCAAGAGAAATAAGTCATTCGTAGCCGTACCCTACATTAGATACTGCCAAGGTTATGTACTAGTTTATAACTCATACAGTACTGAAAAGGGTTGGCCAATATGTTAAATTGGCTACAGAATACAACAAAAAGGTGGGCGCGGTTCCGTATTATCAGTGGTCCTTTAGACTATAAATCACAATATGCTTAGCATATATTAATTTGGCAGACTAGAACTGTCCCATCTTTATTTTTCCTGATGAACTGATATTCCAAAAAATCTAGCTATCCAACAACGCATGCTAAAAACCCCAGAAGTGGTAAAAATGAGCAATTATTTGATTTATATGAGTCATGTTACTGTAAAATAATCATTGACACGATTGTTGACATAATGTCAAATGATACTTCATCATTGGACAATTTTGAACATAATCAATTTTTTCATATAATCACATCTTGTCAACTAACATTATGTCACTTCATATTTTCTGGTAAAGTGGCATAACCCAATTTACATACGCTAGTAAACCACCTATCTGGTACAAATATTCATATTGATTTGAAGAAACTGGGGATGAAAATTTCATTGAAAACCCTAATTTTTTAAAGAGGAATAAGAGTTTTAGCAAAACATGGTCTAAGGTCATTCTCTTTCCTATTTTTCATTCAATGGAGGTACTGTTCAATTTACTTTTAGCTCTTGTTCAATTTTAATTTATTTGAAAGGAGTTTTGTGAAAAGTGATTTTTTTAGAGTGTGTAGTTAAAAAGTAGGGTTCATAATTATTTTATTAGAAGAATATGTAGTTGTAAATGAGTTTAAGGATGTTTGATATGAAACAAGGGCTTATATTTCTTTATGTGTGCGCAATAGACCTAGTGATCCTATTCCGAGCCATTTTATATCGCATTTCTTCGTAGTTAATCCACTCCTAACCCTCGCCATGATTGAAGTGATTTTGAAAAGATCAAAAAGTTTTAACCTCAGGAAGTTAATTAAATTAGTGAATATGAACTGACGCAAAAATATTAAAGTAACATGTGCAATGAATTCACAAATAAAAAAGGATAAAACGTACCATGAAGGTATCTCCAATGTTAACAACAAAGGCATCGAGGCGTGGCCTGATAGCTTGCCATTTGTTATTTGCAAAAACTTCGAGTCCTCCAACTTGATCTTGATGGAGTATTGTTATGGAATTTGGATCACAATGAGGACCAGTGCCAAAGGTTAGGCCAGCTTGGTTGCATGGTGGATAGTTATTGCACCTCATTATTGAACAACCATCTTCGAAAAATTTCCTATAGTATGATCCGTCAAGTCCCAAGCTAATTGACAGCAGTCCCAAGATTGCCAAAGACAACTTTTTCATCGCCTCACAATATTTGTGCAAAACATACCTAAGAAATTCAAGTTCATAAGTACTGCAATTTATTGACTACAATTTCAAGCACAAACATATTTATGTATACTAAATTTTATACTAAAAGTTGCTTACTGTGTACTAATAGTGTTATATTGATAGTTGTCCATATGAAGGGTTGGACAAACCAATGTGTTCCTACAAATACAAACGCATATATAACTGATTCGTCGTATATCAAGTTTTACGACATCTATTTTTTTGCATACCACCTGGCTAATCATACATACATTGTTCATCGTATTATATAACTAATATAGTACTATTATAAAATGTTTGATATGTCCGGTCACACAGAATTTGACAAGGCAACTTTTGAGTTTTGTACATGTATAAAATCATATCGAGTCTAGTGTACTACACGTGCATTTAATCGGTTGTTTTGGGAATGTAGACTTGTTATTGAATCCTGCTTACCAACATGACCTAAAATGATGGTCAGCTTAATTTATGTACAAATAAGAGCAGAACACTATATCTATTATTTATTAAAATGAGACACGACATTGATATTGAGTAATCTTACCCTGGCTCTTCAAAATCCTTTCCCAGAATAGATTGGAAATAGTTAACCAGATCAATTTTTGTGCCATTTACATAATCATATCCAAATGAAAATGTTTCCTTCCATGGTAATTTCGACGAATATCGATCAGAATGAGCAACTGAATAACCCCAGACACTACCTGGCTTTCGTTTAGCTAGTACCTTGCGGATTATCGGAAGCTTGAAGAAGGCGTCCATCTCATCATGTGCAGCCTGAATCACGTTAATATCCACAGCATGGTTGATAACTTGGAAGAATCCATGGTTTAAACAAGCTGCCCTAATTTGTGAAGCTGCACGAATGGTTGCTTGTTCATCACCATCCAAGAATCCCTTTAGGTCTATGGGTGGCTCTTTGAGTTCATCTTGAGTGTAAACTAAGTCCTGATGAGGCCATAGGAATCTTGTTGGCAAGTTTGTTTGTTTTTGCAGAAGGGATGTGTCAAAAACTAGTAGCCCATGTTCTTTATCATTTTTGACGTCAAATGGAGAACAAAGAATGAGGTTTGAGGCGCTAGGATCCATGTTGTGAGGCACATGTTTAAGGAGTGGAATCAACAGATAATATTTATAGAAGAATGAAGAGTACAATGGAGAAAGAAAGCAAAGGAACAACAAAGAGCGAATGTTAGAATTTGGGTCTGACCCGAATTTCTTGTTGAAGTAATTGAAAAATTTTAATTGAAGTGCACGTCAAGAGGAATTCGATTTCGAATGCTATTAGATTCTTATGAAGTTGAAATTCTATTTGGAAGCCTTATTGAGAGTTTGGCTTGGAACATGACTTTGAGATAAATAAAACAGCTTGGAGCGAAAAAAAGAAAAACAAAAGGGGGATAGAATGTGCAGCGTCACAGCGCCAGGCATGGGGCGTCATGCACGACGCCCATGCTTGGTTTTTGCCTCAGGAGCCGCAGCTCCGGCCTCAATGCCGAGGTGCCACGATGGTGTTTTTATTTCCATTTTTCCGGATTTATGTCTTCTTCTTCATTTAGAACTCCGAAAAGAGATTCCTATATATATTCTACATTGTATCTTCACAAAATATATATCCAACAATATCTTGAGAGGTTTTTAGAATATATGATAGTTTAGCCTCGATGATTACTAGAATTTCAAATCAATTGTATATTTCTCCATTATATTTCACGAGTCAATAAAATTTTCAAATTCCTCTGTCATATTTCTTGTCTTTTATTATTCTTTTAGTTACGATCATATACTTTATATTTTGCCATACAATTTCGGTATTTCAATCTTGAACTACAATAAGTGGATCAAAGAAATGCATAATTCTTAACAAGTTGTATCATAGCAATCTCGTTGGTCTTCAACAAGTGGTATCAGAGCCAGGTTCACCAGTTCTGTAGAGCGTAAGGTTTGATTTGTTCGATGTTTTTGTTTTTAATGGCTTCCATGAAGTATGATATTTCGCTTTCGGATCGGAGCACCAGATTCACGCTATGACAGGTTAAGATGCTAGTAGTATTCGCATGGATGGATTTGGATGATGTGTTGTTAGGAATTGACAAGATACCAACAACTTTGACCGCGGAGGAGAAATTACAGAAGGATAAGAAGGCACTTTCTCATATTCATTTTCATATCTTAAATAACATACAGGACGCTTTGAAGGAGGTTTCAGCAGCTGCTTTATGGACATTGAAACAATTGTGCATAACCAAAAGTCTAACAAGCAAATTGCATCTGAAGCAGCGATTATACTCTTATCACATGACAGAAGGTAGATCCTTGGAAGATCACCCATCTGTACTTAAGGAGATAGTCGCTGATTTGAAAATTTTGGAGGTAAAGTATGATTAAGAAGATTTGACCTTGATCCTATTGTGTTTGTTGCTCGCTTCATTTTATTTATTTAGAGACACGATCTTGTATAGTTGTGAAACTCTCATCATAGAGGAGGTGTATGATACTTTATTTTCACAAGAGAAGGCTTGATTGTTCATGGTGGTTCTGGAAGGGGCAGATCGAAGTCTAAGTTCAATAATCATATTTGTGACTACTACAAGAAGATGAGGTACATTAAGAAGGATTGCTACAAATTGTAGAATAAAGCAAGATTGACTATAAATTGGAATGGTAAGCAATTACATACATCAGGCGAAGCAGACTTCACAGAGAACAATGTAAACGAGGAATATCTTTTGGTTGTTTCTGATGTCGAATCTAAACCACAAGAGAATTGGATTCTGAATTCAGCATGTGTGTTGCATATGTGTCATAATAGGAACTTGTTTACCATATATGAAAGAGTTTCTAACGGTGTTATTGTTATAGAAAACAACGCATTTTATCGGATTGCTGGAATTGGAAAGGTCATATTGAAGCTAATAGATGGGACAATTAAAATACTTGGCCAGGTTCAACATGTTCCAGATTTGTAGAAGAATCTCATCTCATTGTCTATCCTTGATTCAAAGGTTTACGAGTTCTTTGGTAGAGGTTGAGCATTGAAGGTTTACAAGGGTGCCCAGGTGGTATTGGAAGGACGCAAAATGTCTCAATTATATATCTTGTAAGGTTGTGTAGAATCTAGAAGAGTCAATCAATACACGTTTAGTACCGTAATAGACATTCAGTTTGGTACATTACTTTTAGATTTTTGTATGAGGTCGTATTTGAAAAGTACTTCTCAATTGATTTCAAAAGATATAGATAATGCTATTTTGCCACCATCACCTGCAGTGTCATTGCAAATTGTTTAGGACGGATGCAATGGATAAAGGTATTTGGATGCTGATCTTGTCACGAATGCATTAAGCGTAGTAGAAGGTGTACAATCTAGCAAATGGCCTTCTATAAAAGCATTTGGGATTGATTCTGCTTCAGGTTGTGTTATAGCCCTAGTTGGTAAATTTTGAATCTTTATGATTTTTTGTGAATATGAGGTAATTATACAGACTAGTGTTTGGATTCATTGGAAGAGGTTCAATATTTTGTGTTTGTTGGAGAAATCAGTTTTAGATATTATTGAAAAGTTCAGTTTGTTCCTTGCAAATGGATTTTCTTCTACAAGTGGAGAAAAATTTGAAGATTTGTTCGTTGTAGTGTTCGTATCAAGGTGGAGATTGTTAGAATTCGGGTGTGACCCGAATTCCTTGTTGAAGTAATTAAAGAATTCTAATTGAAGTGCATAGAATTCAGTTTGAAATGCTATTGGAGTCTTATTCAAGTTGAAGTTATATTTTGAAGCCCTATTGGAAGTTTGACTCGGAATCGGACTTTGAGATGAAGAAAACAATTTGGAGCGAAAAAAAGAAAAAAAAAGAAAGAAAAGGAGATAGAACGCCCCGCGTGCAGTCATGGGGCACGGCACCCCTGCTTAGTTTTTGCCCTAGGCATCGCTGCACTTGCCCCGGTGCCAAGGCGCCATCATAGTGTTTTAATTTCTTTTTTTCGCATTTTATGTCTTCTTCTTCATCTAAAACTCCAAAAAGAGATTCTTATATATATTCCACATTGTATCTTCACAAAATATATATTCAACAACATCTTGAGAGGCTTTGAGAATAAATGATAGTTTAGCCTTGGTGATTACTAGAACTTCACATCAATTTTATATTTCTCCATTATTGTTCACGAGTCAATAAAATCTCTAAATTCCTTTGTCATATTTCGTGTCTTTTTTTATTCTTTTCTTATAATCATATGCTTCATATTTTGTCATACAATTTCGAGATTTCAATATTGAATTACAACTTGTGGATCAGAGAAATATATAATTCTTAACAAGTGGTATCATAGCAATTCCGTCGATTCTTAATATATGGCCAGGCCTCCCACCAATAGGGGCGCCACATGGCGAGGACCCATNAATTACAATAAGTGGATCAGAGAAATATATAATTCTTAACAAGTGGTATCATAGCAATTCCGTCGGTCTTCAACAAATACT
This sequence comes from Fraxinus cuspidata, assembly GCA_903798385.1. Lineage (NCBI taxonomy): Eukaryota > Viridiplantae > Streptophyta > Magnoliopsida > Lamiales > Oleaceae > Fraxinus > Fraxinus cuspidata. Next base: position 5,083 of record CAIGRP010092053.1, on the reverse strand, counting down.
TTAAGAAAGAATGGACTTTTAGTAGTCTTGGTACGAACATGACTTACTAGTCGTGCACACAAAATAACGAACAAGATTTAGCCCTTATCTGGCTCCATTTTAATGAGGTTTTACAAAAGTATATTTTGAAATAGTAATTTTTTTTGGAGAATGTGTAATTAAAAAGTAAAAAAAAAAATTTGGGTTTATGTGTAATACTATTTTATTGAAGAATGTGTGGTTAAAAAGAAGAAAATGAAAAATGTATTACAATTTTAATGAAACCCAAATAAGAGCTTAGAGTTACGTGCAATGCTTATAAAATAAACAAGGTTTTAGTTTTTTTTTTTACTTAGTACTATTATATCAATTTTCCAGGATTAGATAATACATTAAGCAAGATTTTAATATATTTTTCTTCTCATTCAATCACATCACTAAGGTTAAAAAAAAGTATTATTAACATCTACACATACATGCGAAAAAAATATGCAGATGTTGACGCTTTTACTGGGATTGTTGGTTGAGATTATCTAGCATGATCTTCGTAATTTCTAATCATATTAACACTACAAAATAAAATTCCTTGAGTGATGAAATTTTCGTCGTTGATGGCCAAATTCTGTTGGTGGAACTTCAGACAGTAGCACTCGTCTTTTATGGACATAAAAATCCAATAAAATTTTGCGATTGAATTTACCCTTGGATCATATAATAATTACCAAATTGATTTCAATTATAAATATATTCTAGAGCATTTCCTTAGTGTTTAATTTATAATATTTATTCTGGATATACAAGGAGCACGATAGAATTTATACAAATCAAAATGAACCACAAATGGACTACATATAAAATAAACATATGCCAAAAGAATGCATTGGGAAGGTCGAAGAAGAAATTGGAAGTTTATTAGGAATCCAACAACTGAGACGAATGACGCCTTTCATTCCTTAGGTCACTTTCTCTACACGAAACAAATATTTTTTTATGCACAAGTCTCAATCTTTTCTCACTCCGTTGATGATTTATTTGTCTCTTTAGCTAATTGAAAATTTGCTTGTCCTCAACAACCTTATCTACTTTGCGAAGCAATTTTAAAAACTCCACATATTTACATACATATCACATATGATAGATGGTACGTGGGACTAGTGTTCAAATTGACTAAGTTTAGGTTGACATAATCTAAATGTTGGAACTATCTTTGAAATGGTTAGGACAAGAAGTAGACGAAGTTGAAGAAAATCGCAAGGTTGCCTCTCTTAGGGTACTAAAGTAGCATCCTTGCACAACACCTATTCACATTTTATACAAACTTCTCATGCACAAGTTGGAAATGTTACGCACAACTCGCAAATTGATATTACCACATTCATTTGTTTCAGAGCAGGTCTTCCTAGGATTCCAACGTAAGCGGATCTACTATCAATAATAAAAAATTTCTATATCCTAGTTATACCTTGGTTGCTCCCCTAGCTTCACTGCTAGAGTAATGTATCATCGTGGGACTCGAGTATATCCAGTGTAACTGTAAGGATCCAGTTCGGGGTCTAAGGATGATAAGTTTGCAATGGAATGCAAGAATATTTGCCGAACATTTGATATCCTCAGGCATGAGACTAAAGCCATTACCGGCTATTATGGCTCGTATGATCAAAGCATTACAATGAGGGTATATTATTTCATTCTTATTGTCAATAAACTCAATTGGAGGGAATTTAGGTTTTGAATTACCTTAAATCCAACGATTTTCCAATTTTAACTTAGTGTGGCGTCGGACAGAATAGCGAACAGGTTATTATGAGAATCACGTAGCAATAGTAGCTATGCAACCCACAACGAGATTAGAACCCAAGAAAGCCAATAAATCGAAGTTTCGGACTCGACTCAAAATTAATGAACCAAGTAACCAACACAGTCGTCGACAATATGTTGACTTCTTGATTGATGATTCTAACCCGGATGTTTGAACGCCACAAGAAATCGATTCTTGATAAGTTCGTTATTTCTCAATGAAGAATAAGGAATTTGAAAGCTAAAGCCTCACGATTAATTCTCAATAATAATAATGTATAAGTTACAATGAAAAGAATAACTATTTATACTAAAACCCTAACACCTAGTTAAAACCGAAAATAATTCTAAAAGATCACAAAATATCAAAAGAAATAGAATCTTAATAGAACTAGGAAACTTAACAAAACTAGGAAACTCGCGAAAAGAAAAGGAAAATTCTGGTCCCCAAATTATACTATACGAAATTCAGCCTCATTTTCTTCTACCTCTATCAACGTGATCCATTAGACTTCTGCCTTCGAGCCCAATATGGAACTTGACGTTTGGCTTTTCCCGATCAGTAACTTGTCTACCCAAGCTTGAGCAAGCAATCCCATCGCTTCCTTGAACTGCTTTGCCCTCGATCGAGTCATTATACCTCCTTCAATGATGATCCTTCCCCTGGCTCATCTTTGTTGCATCCGCAACATGGATCACATCAGGTTCGTTTCAACAGATAATTCACAGCGAAGAACATAAGAGAAAACACCAAAAAAAACAAGAGAATTCTTATTATTTCATTCATCATTGAAAATAGCCCAAAAGTCGGGCTATATAGCAAACAAAAAATTGTAATTATCAGAATTTGTTAAAAAATAAAAAAATTTCAATAGTCATACCAAAAGAAAGTACGTAATAAAAAAAAAATATCCCAAAAATCTAACTCAAATCGAGTTCATAATCTCTTTTAAAAAGGCAAACGAAATATTACCAAAAAAGGAAAAAAATAACTAAAATTGGGTATTTAGAAGGGAAAACAAACCATGACGCGCACACCGAAAAGATCTTTCCAAATTGGGGTCATAAGCCCGATTTTGATAACTGTAGCCAAAGTTATGGCCAAAATACCAAAACCTGTCCAAATACTGCATCAATTAGAAAAAGTCGTTGATTACTTGCCATTTTAAACTAATCCGCCAACTCATGGTACCTCAGCACCATCAACGAGCTAGCAGACAACTCAGCATCATGTGACTCGGATCCTCCTACATCAGTCACCTTGGCTTGGAAAGAACTCGCCATTGAGTTCATATTAGTGTCATCAGAATCCACAAAACAAGGGCTTAGGTTCTTCACATTAAAGACATCTGAAGTCTTCAAATGGATGGGGAGGCGCAGTCTGTAGGCATTATCATTGATCTTCTGCAGAACATCACAGGGTCCAATCTTTTGCTTCTTAAGCTTATTATACTCCCTAACAGGAAAGCGATCATGAGTTAATACCGCCCAATCACCAACTTCAAAAAGTACCTAACGACGGTGACTATCAGCCTGAACCTTGTACTTGACGTTACTCTCGTGAATGGCTAGCTTTACCTATTCATGGATACCCCAAAAATGTTTTGTCATCTCATCTGCCTTGTGACTCAAACGACCCACATGTGGAATATGGGCTAAATCAAGTACCCCGGATGGATTNCTATCAGCCTGAACCTTGTACTTGACGTTACTCTCGTGAATGGCTAGCTTTACCTATTCATGGATACCCCAAAAATGTTTTGTCATCTCATCTGCCTTGTGACTCAAACGACCCACATGTGGAATATGGGCTAAGTCAAGTACCCCGGATGGATTCCGACCGTAGACAATCTCAAATGGGCTCATTCATGTGGTTCTATTCTTAGACCCGTTATAGAAAAATTCTGTTTAAGGTAATGCCAAATCCCACTGCTTCGGGTTAGTTCATGCATCGGTCTAACCATCCGTCTGGGATGGTAGGCGCTATTAAAATTCAACCGCGTCCCCAGCTTCTCCCATAAACTTCTCTAGAAATGACTTATGAAATTGGTGTCACGATTCGAAGTAAATGATTGAGGAATACCATGTAAACGTACAATTTCTCTGAAGTAAAGATGGGCGTTCTGGATAGCATCCATTGTTTTTCGGCAACCTATAAAATGGGCCATCTTGGAAAACCTTTCAATCACTACTAAAATAAAATCCAAGGCCCGTTAAGTACGAGATAGTCCCAATACAAAATCCACACTAACATCAAACCAAGGGGCTTCAGGTACTGGTAAAGGTATGTAAATGCCCGCATTAGTAAGAACTCTCTTGGACCACTGACACACATAACAACGCCCTACATAATGAGCTTTGTCACTGCTTAATTCGGGCCAATAATAGTTATAGGAGACCAAAACCAATGTCTTATCTCTCCCGAAATGACCCATGTTATGAAGTTCACTAATAACCTGCTGCATTAGTGAACAATCTGGAATGCACAATTGTAATCCACGAAATAGATATCCATTATGCAAAATAAAATCAAGTTGTTGATTGTTAGTTACCTCTCAAATTATCTTCGGTCAGTAGCATACATATAAGGAAATGCCTCAAATCCTATTACACTTGTGCCTATGGTGGTGAGGAGTAATGTGCAACGGCTCAATGCATCTGTGATACGATTCGGACTCCTCCAAGTATGCCACCCATTGGCATGCCATCTACTTGGTTTGTGTTGACCATTGTTGTACTTCAGGGCCTCATGAGCAGTGATTAGAATGAACTCCCTTAGCATTAGGTAATGACACCAATGCTTCACGGACTAAACTATGACATAAAACTTGAGATCATAGGTGGAATAATTCTTTTTTGATCCTGATAGCTTCTCACTGAAAAATGCTACTGGACACCCCTCCTGACTCAGAACATCACTAATGTGAAAACCTAAGAATAACTAACCAAGAGGGGGGTGAATTAGTTTTTAAATTTTTTTCGAAGAATTAATCTAAATTCAAGCAAGTAAAGACTAGATAGATTAATTCAATTAGTAAACACAAATATAAAAGCAATAAGTAAAAGGGAGAGATGATGCAAACGATATAATTGTGGAGGTTCAATCCAAAGCAATGATCAACATCCTCCGTTACCAAGCTCTTCGACACGAGCAAGGCCTTTTCACTATGTTGATTGAATTATGGTGCAATCCAACCTTTTACAACACTTCCAGTGACTTACAAACAAGGAACACCAATCCTTATATATTGTTGAGCTTTATAAGACCTCAATATGGCCCACACTATAGAGTTTTATGGGACCTTAA
>CAIGRP010092017.1:0-11789 GCA_903798385.1 Fraxinus cuspidata | reverse complement strand
TCTTCTTTCACTGCTACATTTCTTCCCAACTGAAAGAAATCACTTGGTACCTCTTGTTTCTGAAAAAATGGAACAAACCAAGTTTAGTGGCTTCGACATTTTCATACCGAAAGTCCTAGCCTTGGACCTTTTAAAACAGTCTTAAAACTTCACATACCAGTGTCGGGTTGTCGTCAAAATTCTCGAGAGTTTTGGCATTAAGATCCAATGAAGTATGCTACATTTCTTCTTAACTGAATGCTATCACTTTGCACCTCTTCCTTCTGGAAAAAAAAAAAAGATCAATCCAAGTTAGTGGCTTCAACGTTTTTATACCGAAAACTAGAGCCTTCGACAACAGTCTAAAACTTCACATACCAGTATCTGGGCGTCGTCGAAAATCCTTAGAGCTGGTTTGGCATTAAGATCCAATGAAGTATCAAGCAGACTTGTGAATTCCATGGCGAATTTCTTGAATTTTTTCAGAAAATACTGTCTTGTTAACTTTCTCTCTGTGTTCAAACCAGTGAAGAGAAGATATATATAAAAAGAGAACTCCTAGTAGATCCGCAGGTTGTAGGAAGGTACAAAGGAAGATGAAGAGAAGAATAATGCCACGTTGAGAGATGTAAAATGGAATCTTGTTAGTATGGCTGGCATTTATTTATATTATGAGTAGCGTAGTTGGTGATGGCAAGAAAAGTAAAATGTACATCCATGTTGACTAAAAAGTTCTCCGGGTCTAGTAAGTACGGTAGAATTGGAAAAGATGGATATATTACATAGATGATTTTTTTTATTTTTTTTTAAGTTTTACATTTTAGAAGTGAATCTAATTTGTTCAAGGAAAGATGTATTTTCAAAATATAGATATAAAATATATTTCCACTGGTAAGAACTTAAAGTTGGAAAAAAAGTCAAATAGAGCAAAAAAAGAAATTCATGTAGTTAAAGATAAATCTTAATGCATTGTATTAATATGCAAAAGAGATAAAGTACAATAAAACAAGAACAAGTTTTTCATATCTATAGTTGAAGATCTTAACCTTAAAAGATTTCGTATCGTCGTAAAATGAAATTAATTTCGTTCTCATGAAAAAGCTAAAAAATACGATAAGAAAGAATAAAAGTGAGCTTAATAAGAGAACTTTGAAAACTCAAACATGTACTAAGTCGCCTTAATATTATTCTGAGATTTTAGGACGAAACTCCATTTTTTTTGTCTTAGAAGAGAGAAAAATAGATTCGCGATGGACGTAAATTTCATATTGAGAGTGAATTACCTTAAATCATATATTTTGTTGCTGTCTTTTTCTCTGTTTTGCATTATTATTATTCATTTAACTCATAGAAAAACTTATGTTAGATAAGATATGATTTTGAAAACATGGACATTGAAATGTACATAAAAAAAGAAGTCAAGCCCACCTTTGAAAAAGAAAAAGAAGAGAATGTAGGTACTATTTTTATTTATAAATCATTTAAGAGTTGAACTCCTTATTGACCAACCCTTTTATGTCTCAATCACTCTTAGTAAACTTCATCACATTTTCGCTGTTTGTGGGCTTCTTTTTCAGTCACGTTCACACGTATTTTTCCACGTTACACTGTTATGTGGAGAAGAGTAAATAAGATAATTTTTATTTTTATTTTTATTTTTTTAAAATATAAGAGTTGATTAATTTGTCAAATTTTGTGTATTTTTTTTTTCTTATCTAAGCTTGATGGATATAAGAATTAATAGGTGCATGTAACCATTCATTTAGGTCGATATCTTTTCGACACTCTCATCATCATTTACTTATTTCAGAATTTTATAATAATAAAAAGAAAGAGTACATCAAAGTGAAATCAAAGTAAAAAAATTTATCAAAAATCTATAATTATGTTTGATATATATCTTACTTAAAAAATTTGATCACGTCGAACATGTCTCAAAATAATGTGTTATACCCCACAAGTGAAGTCGCACGTGTATTTACCTGTCCAGGTTCAATGGTTTCTGGGTAGTAATGAAAATTAGTAAATTTTAAATTCCAGATTAGCTCAAACAAATCAAGAAAGGAGTCTTTTATTAAAATGGAATCGAATGCAATGAACTACAAAAACGTGACAAATGTGGCACTATAAAAGAATTATCACATTTGATCTACAAAAACGTGTCAAATTTGGTATTTGGGTTTGTTTGAACCCCATTTTTTTTTTGTGTGTAATTCATTTTAAAATAGTAGATTGATGGAGAATATATGGTTAAAAGATAAGAAAAAGTTTTGGATTTACATATAATGTTATTTTATTGAAAACTAAGGTCATGTTTGATTGCAACGAATTTCCTTAGAAGATGTCACATCTGAGGAAAACGAATTACACTTTGACCGTTTGATTACAACATGGAAATGGAAACCGAATTCCAAGGTACTATCACTTTAAGCTGCATTTTCTTTGTTTTCATGGAAAACGAATTCCTATGGGTTTGGTGGGTTTTTATTTTCCAACTAACATGGAATTGGAATTCATTTTCACATTTGCCTATCAAACGGACTCTAAGGGTAATGACTGAATCTAGTTTGAAATGTACTAGCATAATTGGTTAATAAATTAGATTAGGTCTACTTTCAAAATAATAAATAAATTATTTTGAATTTAAAAATCAGTTATTTTTAAATTTGCTAAAATTATGTTCAAAGAAGAACAAATTTGTTGATACTTCAACTTCTCGCCTATTGAAAACTCTCTTAATACGTCGAAGTAAAGACCATGAAATTTGATGTAATTAATACCTAAAGACTTTATTATGGACCAAGACCAAATGTTGGTGTTGATTGAACATTGGTGGCTCCAAATTGTTCGCGTAATGGACAAACAATTATCTCTATTTTGCTCAAGTGTTTTGTGGCAAAAAAAAAACTACGGGTCATGATTGAAATTCGGAGCTTACAGACTCTCTAGGGTCTCATCTATACGTTCACTAAAAAGACTTCTTTCTATGAATACAACTATGCAAATCTTCATTTCTATAAAAGCCTTGAATTAGTCTGGGATCTATTTGTAATTGATAATTAATAAGAAGCCTCGTTAAAGCTGTCGATTAGGCGGTCCCCTGCCTCTCACGCCTGTCGTTTTTCTATTCCTTTTTTTTTTAGCAAAAATCTTGCTCTGCATGCAAGTCTTTGGTCACGGGGCTAGGGGCCCCAAACGTCCAGCTGACAGAGAGGTTTTACATTTTTATTAACTTTTAATTTTGGGTAGATGAATAAAATATAGTGGATACTTCGTATAATCATTGATAATCTATATTATATGTCGTATAACTGATTTTTGGAAACTAAAACCCAGCTTTTCTGCAAGTAAATTAAACGAAATGTTAACCTTCTGATTAATTTATTCATTAACAATATCTTGTAAGTTTTCATAGTAGAAAGTATTGCAAAAAATAAAATACGTTTTGAGGAAGAAAGATGTTGCAGTTTCAGTAAGGGTCTGTTTAGTTGCAAGAATGAAATTTAAGTGGAAAGAAAATAAATTTTAGGGAATTGAATTGCCTAAAACTTGTTTTACTGTGAATTGTCAATTAATTAAGTTTAATTGTTATAATTTTCCACCTGAAAAATATTGAAATTTTTCATCTTTTGATTGGTTTTATTTTCATGAAAATTGTATTGTGTGGAGATTTATTTGGTCGATTTTGCAGCTATTCCAAAAATGGAGCGGAGAGGGTGAGAAATGGGAATGGGAAAGAGAGAGGGAAAGTATGTGTTTGTTTCAATTGCCAAGAAAACAAAAAATCAGATCATCCATGAGAATTTCAATTCCTCATTTTTGTGGAATAAAGGGTCATGTGATTGAAAATGAGAAAAACAATTGTCAAGAAAATATTTTCTATCAAATAGGCTAAAAAGTGAGAAATGCTAGGATAATTTCCATCTTTCATGAAAAATTTGACCTATAAAACAGGGCCTAAGGTCTAAACTTTAGCCGCCGGTAAAAAATTCCAAACGTGCACTAGGGAGAGAGACGTCCGTACGCCAAAAGGGAACAAATTAATTGATATTTCAACTTCTTTACTGATGAAAATTCTCTTAATACATCAAAGTAAAGGCTTTACTATGGACCAAGACCAAATATAGGTAGGTGTTCATTGAACATTGGCAGCTCCAAATTTGTCCTCGTTCATTTCACATGTAGTATAGTAAATCGAATAATACATCACAATAATATATGCATCGAACATTCTCAATAATTGTAAAAGTTTGGTCTTCAAGTCTAAGCACATGGCGAGAATAATAATTAGACCAACATAACAACCAATAAATTAATACTAAAATAAATTAAACTCACGTATTTTTCAACTAATTCCTGTTTAGGTGTGTTTGATTTCGAACCAAGGTAAACCCAAATAGGTGTCGTGAGACTCACTAGCTGAAATTCCAAAGCCAATTCGGATACAATCCTGCAATTTGGTCCGGGCTAAAAGTCAATGCTGATTTTTTTAAAATTTAGTTCTTGACCTGACGCTTGTTCATATGTAGCTAACATATTCGATACGATTGGACAGTCAAAATCTCGTGCTTGTAGAAATAAAATGTAATCATCCACGAAGAATAAATGATTCACTCAAGGCCTGCCCTAGGCACATAACACCCTTAATTGTCAAAGGGATAAACCAACTCAGTTGGCTAGAACATGCCAGAAACCGCATCCCACAACTATTCCCAACAACTGTCCATACTTTCCACTAGTATGGACTCCGAAAACTGCCCAGCACATGTGCCCAACTTGGACACCCGAATTTATGGACTTCTTCAGCCCATGCCTTGCCAATTTGCCCACGAACAGCAAGTTGGATCAGCTCATGCCTTGCCAATCTGCCATACTTTGATACCAGCCAAACTGTAGCATCATGTCCACATTTTCCTTGCCCAGAAATCCTAAATATGCACCACCAACACATATTCCCTCAAAATCCCGGCATGAGTGCAATGTAATCTCATGCCATTACGCATGTCAACCTTCAAGGAGCTGACACCATGCCCATAAGTTGCCCACTCTCTTTCGTCAATCGGATCGAACTTGAAAAAGTTTCCATTCCTATTAGTATGTAATATGAATGCATAAGGAGAGACAAAGAAGGGACAACCTTGTCTAAGACATCGAGTAGAGAGCACATAAATGATAATTTTAATATAGTAACACAAACTGAGATGTGGACATACAGTGGAAGTGTGGAACACAATACTGTGTCATTTTTGTGAGAAATTCATTCTTGCCGTAACATTGATAATGAGATCTCATTCCACCAGTCATAACCTTTGCTCTTATCTAATTTGATTGTCAAGAAACCATATCGATCATTGTAGTTTTTACTCAGAGTGAAGGCACTCAAACGCTACAATAGCATTGTAAGTTATAAGCCAGACCGAAATAAATGCACTTTGATTCTCGGAGTAAATGATGAAAAAAATAAGTTTGAGATGGTTGGTTATGGTTTTAGTTATCACTTTCCATAAATTAATGGGGGCGAAAGTGAACTACAATTGGAATTGGTCAAGTAAAAATCAATAAAAAGTTGATTTTGTATCAATTTCGACCAAATATTCAGATAGGTTCCCATAGTCAAATCATACAAATGAATAAACTAACTTATTCTAGTCGTTTAGTAGATAATCAAAGTCTGTTTGAAAGCTTAAAACCAATTTCGGATGAATCAGAAGTTATTGTTTAAAGATAGAAGAAAAATCGAATTTTGCCCGTATAACACTGTCGCTCGAGCTACAACCTTGCAATGAGTAACAGTATTCCTAATGAGGGCGCTCGAACGGCATTTTGGACAGCCTGAAGGACTACGTCCCTTCACGAAAGATGCTAAATTTGGGGGTGTCTTTTCGGCTACAATATCTTATCTTTTATAAATAGGACCCCTTTGATAGCCAAAATTTATTCCATATCATATTCATCTTTTACCCTGCATCCAAAACATTCCAAAAATATTGTTTCTTTGCATCAAAAGTCATCAAATAGTAGAGAGAAAATTATGTTTTCGAGTTTGTCAATTCTTGTGATTTGAAGTGCTACCTTCACAAAACGTTGATCGTTGCATTTTGGGAGACAATTCCAATCCACCATTTGGCACCAGTGCAAGGCAAATTTATCTTAAGGACAAATAGTTCAACTCTTGCCTCTATCTTCTTGCATTCCATTCTTTTATAGTATTTGTTGAAAGGTTTATATCCATTTGTATGGGTCTAATCCTTATTTCAACTACGGGTAAGGTTGGTATGGTTTGTGGGAATATTGTGTTTTATTTCTAAACAATAAAGAAAGTATTTATTATTTTATACACTACAATCTTAAGATGAATTTTTTGTTTTGTATAGTAATATCTTTATTATAAATTCTATTTCTCTTGGTTCAACTAAAATTCGTTTTCGGTTTAAAGGTTTAAAGTCATCCAACCTCCATTCCACATGGAAAAAAATCGAAAAAGTTTAGTGGGGTTGAATTCAAAAGATGGCAACAAAAGATGTTGTTTTATCTTATAACCCTAAATTTGGTAAAATTTCTTAATGAAGACCCTCCCCCATACAAGAAGGGAAAAATAATAGGGCATCCTTGATCGTATTGGACGCTTGGAAACATTCAGATTTTTTTTTGTAAGAATTATATACTGAATGATCTAGACAACACGTTATACAATGTGTATAGTGCCATGAAATCCGCTAAAGAGTTATGGAATTTTTTGGAGAGGAAGTACAAGAATAAAGAAATCAAAACCAAAAAGTTCATCAATGAAAATTTCTTAGACTATAAGAATATAGATTCTAAAATAGTAATCAGTCAAATATAAGAATTAAAAATTCTTCTCCATGACATTCATACCAACAATGTCTCCAAGTGAAACCTTTCAAGTGACAGCAATTATCGAGAAACTCTCAACCATGTAGATAGGTTTCAAGAATTATCTCAAACACAAGCGCAATGAGATTAACATTGAAGAACTCGTATTCGAGTTGAGGATTTGAGAAACAAGCAATTGGAAGCCAAATATCACAAGCAAAGGCTGCTATGTTGGAAACTAATAACAAGAACAAAAAGAACAAGCATTTCATGGAATCCTTCAAGCAAGGACACAACAAGAATGCAAAGACATTCAAGTACAATTACTATAATGGTGGATAGATCGGACATCGCTCAAACGAATGTTACAAAGCAAAGAAGCAAGCCCAAACAAATGTCATCAAATCTGATGCATTATCAGATGGTATATTAGACATCAACTTGTCTCTAAATTTTCTATGCTTTTAATGATTCCTCTATCTTAGAAGAGCCAAGAAAAGTATGATAGAATACTATAGGAGATCACCTAAGTTAGTATGAAGTGTGGCCGCTTCAAAAAAGAATTTTGATGCTTAAATTCTTTTAAAAAGCACTTATGAAACTAAGAGTTGTTAATCGCCAAAATGAATACAACCATGAAAATCGAAAAGATTTAGGGAAGACGTTGTATGGGTACTATCGTTTTGGTTTACAACAATGCCTGAATAGTTCAAGACACCGCTTTACTAATTAGTCAAGTAAATTCGATAGTACTTCACTGAGAAAAGTTCAAAACCTAAAGCTACCTCCCCTATTACGATATATTTTCGCTCGTCTCTCTACTAGTGTCTATATTATCATTTGCATTTCTTGTCATTTCCATTCATGTTTGGTGATTGCTGAAATTAATTAAGTAAAAACCAATAAAAGGTTGATTTTGTATTAACTTCAACCTAATATTTGGAAAGATTTCAATAGTCAAATAATACAAATGAATATATATTTTGCTCGTCGAGTAGATGACTGTAATATATTTGGAATCTTAAAACCAATTTCAAATGAATAAAGAGTTGTTTTCCAAAGATAGTAGATAAAAATCGAATTTTGCTCATATAACACCGCCTTTTGAGCGGCAACCTCGGACACAGCGAGCCATGGTGTTCCTGTTGTGGATGCTCGAGCAGCGTTCTGGGAGGCCAGAGATGTGGCCTAAAGCGTTGTGTCCCTTCATGAAACATGTTGAGTTTGGACTGTATCTCTTCGACTACAACCTCTCATCTTCGATAAATAGGATCCCTTGGTAGTTAGAATTTATTCCATATCATATTCTTCTCTTACTTTGCATCAAAAACATTCCATAAATATTGTTTCTTTGCATCGAAGTCATCAAATAATAGAGAGAAAATTATGTCTTCGAGTTCGTCGATTCTTGTGAATTGAAATGCTGGCATCACTAGACTTGATTGTTGTATCTTGGGAAATGATTACCAATCTACCAACAGCACCGGTGTGGGACAAGTTCATCTAAATGACAAAGAGTTCCAACTTTTGTCTTAATCTTTTCGCATTCCGTTCTTTTTTTATGGTGTGTTTGATTGCATTTATTTTTCATGGTAAATATCAATTTTTCACTCAAATTCCTACTTTGAAGTGTTTGATTGCTATTTTTTCCATGGAAAAATATTTTCCAACTTTTAAGAATATTCCTAATTTTCCTTGTTTTTGAGGAAAATATTTTCTTTAGAGGGAGTAGGTTTTTGTTTTCCTTAAAACAAAGAAAATGCTTGCTTTTCCAGGATATATTATTCATGTCAATCAAACACGTTCTTATTATTTGTTCAAAGGTTTATATCCATTTGTTCTTATCTAATCTTTATTTCAACTACGAATAAAGTTGGTATGGCTTGTGGTAATATTGTATTTTGTTTCTAAACAATAAAGAAATCACCTTATCATATTATAAATTTATTCACATCAAACATACAAAACATATTTTGGAAACTTTGCACTCTAGGTGTGTTGTACCCCACAAGTGATGTTGCACCTGTAGATTCTTGTCCAGGTTAATTGATTTCTTTGTTGTCATGAAAACTTGTATCCAATTCAAAATTAAAAATGAGCTCAAACAAATTAAGAAAGTAGAAAAATATTATTTTTTTTGAAACTAAATAGGCAAATTTTTATGCAAATATAATTGAACCACTTCAAACCATTTACAGTTAGGATTCGTTTGATTGCAAATGTGGAAAATGGGTGGAAAGAAAATGAATTTCAAGGAATTGAATTGCCTAGAAATTGTTTTACTGGGAATTGTAATTAATTGTATTTGATTGGTATAATTTTCCACCTGGAAAATGTTAAAAGTTTGGTGTTCGTTTGACTTTATTTTTTATGAAAATTGTCCATGTACGNTGGGTCTAAAATTTGTTCCAATTGCCAAAAAAATAAATAAATAAATAATTTTTTTTTAAATTTACCATACCGAATACTATTCGTTTGGCTTTGTTTTGTTTTGTTTTGTATGGAAATTATCCATGAAATGGAAATTTTTTTTACCATTGTTGATAAAAAAAATTTCCAATTGATGCATGTGAGAGCCAAAACCAAGAAAACAAATTATCTAGAAAAAAATTGTATCAAACATGCAAAAAGTGAAAGTTAGAATTCCTTTTCCATTTTACATGAAAAAAATTGGTGAATCAAACATAGCCTTAGTAAAATATTCTCGAATGAATTTTTTACAAATTTGTTTGAACTTCGGATTTCAGCATTAATTTTTATACATCTAAAGACAAATGTGTAGTTTCTTACTTAAATTGACACAGAAGAATCAATCACCTCGAGTGATTTTTTTCTGGATGCAACGGCAAAACTTTCACGTTTTATTTGATTTAGCACACTAAGGTCGTTCTTGATTAATTTCAATGGCTGCATTATATTCAATATGCCACGTAGTTTGAAACATTAGAAAATTTAGGTTTAGAATTTTGACACGCTTTCTTTTTCATTTATGTCCCTCTCTTACTTTAATGTGACCAAGTCGGCAGTTTTGGATGACACAGGTTGTTAATGGTATTTGGACGGTTTTTGACTCTCATCTTCAATTTACCGCTTTGGTAAAATGTACAACCTGCGGGTGCTCATCTGCATTTCACAAGTAATTTATTATCAAATAAAATTTAGCCACACTTCGGGCTCCATTCTCCAACCTATGCATTTTTTCTCTTATTTTTTATAATACATTCTCAAATAAAATAATATTACATAAAATCCAAAACTCTTCCTTACTTTTAACAATACATTTTTTAAAAAAATTACTATTTCAAAATATATTTTCCCTCAAATATATTTTTAATGGAGCTCAAATAGGGGCTTAAACCTGAATAAATGTTTGGATTTTAACGTATTTTTCACTTTAAATATGGACATATTAAAAAATTAAAAAATCATCTATATGATCAACAACAAAAGTCACTTATAATTTGGAACTGAGAAAAAATGAAAGTAAATATATTTGTATGGGACGATGGAATAGATATTAAGGATAATTAGCACATAACGTTTTTATCTTTCACTATTATCATGGAAAATGTCATTACCTTTCTTTTTATTATTATTATTTTTTTTTTGTATTTTCACCCTTATTTCCACATTTCATAGCGCAAAATATCATTTTCATCCATTTTCTCAATTAAAAACTGTGAATTAACAAATATACCCTTCTATTTAAGTAAAAGAAAAAGAAAAAGAAAAAGAAAGAACTAATTGAGAAAATTGATGAAAATGACATTTTGCTCTATAAAATGAGAAATATATATTAATATTAATAAGGTAAAGGTATCAATGAAACTTCCATCTTTAAAAAATAATAAAAGAAGGTAAATATTACCTTAAAAATATTCAAGATTACTAAAAAAACTTTTAGTTTTCATTAATAAAAATATAAATATTTTCTTAAATTTTTATCGATGAAAATTTAGTCTATAAATAAAAATACAAAAATTAAATATTAGTCTTAGAAGTTTTTAAGGTAAAGGAATAACAATTAGAAAGAGAACGAAACCGTCATTAATATTAAAAAAAAAAAAGATCTTTTTAGTTTACACGTCATTAAATTTTTGAAAAAAAATAAATAAATTAAAGAAAAATAAACTTTTGCCAATAATCCCAACAATCTCTTTATTGAAGTTATGGAAATGTAGCATCATTAACTATTGTCGACAATATAATCAACCATATTGACATTTGTAATTGCAAATAGATGCACATAGATGACAAAGGATACTGGCGTTCGTAATTTTTTTAGAAGACCCCTAAATATTTTGTTTAAGACCCTTGAATTGCTTAATCCTCATCTATTTAATCAGTAGTGGATTTAGCACTCGACAAGATGGCGCGGTCATCCATACTAGATCCGTCGAGATTTACAAATTGGATTTGGAGGGAGGCTGTGTTGGCATTGCAGACTTGCAGTTGCCATTGTTTCTAGTAAGTTTGGAGCTTGAAGGGAGGGAGGAAGATGGTGAGTGTTACTTGTGCCAATTTTTTGTGGGACCATTTATTTTGGACGTTTTTTTTTTAAATTAAGCTCATTAATGTTATGAATTGACAATAAGTTAAAACGTTGACGAGCCTTCTCTCCTGATCTCACTTCTCCCAATTCGGCAATTGCAAACCCCATTCGGCTCCCAAATCTGAAATTGTGGGTGAGCAATGAGCTCTCCAACAAGTATGTGAACCGTCAGTGCATCGTCATCCTCTGCCAGATAGCCATTGTCTCCGCCCCACCCCATTCCATCGGCGACTGAGTTTGTGGATTGTGGGTGAGTCCTAATCTTATTTTATCTTTTTATTTTTTTAGTTTGATTATTGATTTAAAGATTGTTGATTTGATTTATATATATTGGAATTGGTGGTTTACAAATTTTACAAATTTTATTAAAATGGTGATTCAAAGATTTGTGATTTATATATATTTATTTGTGATTTATATATGT